>VDFB02001715.1:0-67810 GCA_007258455.2 Sequoia sempervirens | reverse complement strand
GATAGTCTTGTTATACTACCATGGTGAATACTTGCTTTGTTCTGTGTGTGGAAGTCATTTTTGGAACATTTCGTGTAACAGTGACATGTTAGGTTCTTAATAGCTCTTATGTTATTGGACCTTCTCACCCATACACTCTAACAGGGTTTCTATATGTCTGGTATGAGCAAGAATACTCCTTGTTGGTAGAGTCAAATTCCATGCAATAGATACAAAGTCACCTTGGTCATTAATACCCTGGTGCATCGTATTTATTTTCTATATAAAAAAGGATTGTTCAAACTGCAAAGTCTCTAAAGCAAATCAAAAGCAACTCATGAACTACTAACAAACATCACATTTCTATCTATCTATCATTATTTCTTCTAAATTAACATCACATTTCTATCTATCATCAATATTTCATTTCTATCTATCATCAGATATTTCCTCTAACTAACATCCACCTTGCATAACAATATCACTCATACCATATTCATCCTGCATCCACAATGTCGTCAGTACATATCATAATGATAATAAACCAATAAAAACATCATATAAACATACATCATCATATATCGTCATCACATAAGCATAAAACGAGAATGAATCAAAGAAGGTATATATCATATATATCATCATCAAAAAAGAGAGTACATCTTTAG
Source organism: Sequoia sempervirens (assembly GCA_007258455.2). NCBI lineage: Eukaryota > Viridiplantae > Streptophyta > Pinopsida > Cupressales > Cupressaceae > Sequoia > Sequoia sempervirens. The sequence continues at coordinate 67,163 of VDFB02001715.1, read as the reverse complement.
TGTGATAGGATATACAAAATCATAATACGAGGCCTTGACTAGGCCGATGAATATATACATACAAAACACATGTCTACAAAATGCCTCTAAGCAATGAACAACATGAAGGTCAAGTACAAAAGTAAGACCCTGAAAGGAAGGATAAAAACCCTAATTTCACCTAGGAAACTCTAATTTCTACTTAGAAACTTCTACTTTCAAATTATTAGAAGCTTCCCTTTAAACACGTTCAGAAACAAAGGACCTATAAACCTAATTCTGTGACCCAAACACATCAGAACAAAGTTGTGAGCCTGACCTCAAAACTTGAAATTTTCGGTCAACCTCTCGAGGGAGCAACACAAAGTCCTACCAACATTTCACTAAACACCGGGGCATAATTTTTTTCAAAAACTTGATCTTAAAAACAAAATCTTTGAAACAAAGCAACCAATACTTTGTATCAAAGAGGGGAAAAATGTAGACATATAAAATTGAATTAACACCTATCACAACTCAGAATGTCTCGGGACAACTCAGAATCAACCCGAAACATCTCAGAACAACTCTGAATCAACTCGAAACATCTCAGAACAACTTTGAATCAACTTAGAACATCTCGAAACATCTTGGAATCAACTCAGAACATCTCTGAATCAACTTGAAACATCTCAAAATGACTCTGAATCAACTCAGAACATCTCAAAACATCTTGGAATCAACTCAGAACATCTCTGAAACATCTCGAATCATCTTGAAATCATCCCACGATCATCAAACGACATCAAATCGCATTTGAAACCCTAATTTCCTCTATTAATTGAATAATACAACATTATTTAATTAATTCACTATTTCATCATTTCTGACAAATTAAATAAATACCGTTATTTATTAAAGTCTTGAAAACCCTAATTCTATTATTAACGAAAGTAATACAAACATTATTATTTGATTAATTCATGTTTCATCATTTCACCAATTAAATAAATTAAATATATTTAATAAAGTTCTAATCTAATCTTGTTTCATTTATACATTTTATTAATAGTTAATGATTAGAAAATCAAATCAACCACGCAACTCTTTTTGCAAAAGTCAAAGTTGATTTTTACGTTCAACACAAAGAGAAATTAATTAATTAAATAAATAAATTAATATTTCTCACCCACTTTTTGATTGAGAAAATTATGGATTGCTAACTAAGCAATCTAATTTTGCTAACTCAACCATCTAATTCCTAACTAAACCCTAACTAATCAATCAATTGCTAACTGATCAATCTAAAACCTTAACTAGCCAATCTATTCTTCAATCACCCTAATTGTGCAATCAACTTTGCAGAATCTTCTCATGTCTAAATCCTCTCAACACATGTTGACTGTTTATCTGGATATTCTCCAATGGGATCTTGACCGTTGATTCAAAATATCATTTCCTATATAACAAACTCCTCTCCTCACAAATATGGATCAGAATTTCAACTTACCTTATGCAATGAAGTGCTATTAAGATCACCATTGATAGACCTTCCTCATTTCTTCAAACACAAGCATCGTTCATCAAGCTTTTGTGTACAAGCAATGGAGGCTTTGCAGTGATACGAACAACCCAACATCGTGCAAATACACTCCAACATGGGATGGTAAACTCTTCTTTTGTTTGTTTGAGTTCGTTTTAAATATCTTAGGATCTCATTTCATTCAAATAGCTTAGATTTGTACATTTCATGAGTGATGGAATAAGATAGATTAAGAGTTTTGGATTAGATAGTTTTTGATTTCAATATTGCATTTGATCTTGTTTTTGCATCTTTCCTGATGGATTCTTTCCTCCTCACATAGTTATTTATGGCTTGGTAGTGACCGAGCGTAGGCTCGGTCATTACCAATTCATAACATGCTCACATTTCTGTGAAGAAAAAATCTCTCTATATTTCGATCAAACTATATACATGAAATAAAGTTTAAGTTATATTTCAAAGTATAAGTGACATTTATATATGGACATTTACTTTCTTATACTTTAAGTTATATTTCGTGTATTTAGTTTTAGGATGTTTAAGAATATTTTTAGATCTCTAGGAGTTATAATGTAGATTCTAGGTTTTGGAAGATCTTATAATTTTTTAGATAATCAAATTTTTGTAATTAGTAGGTCAAATTTTAGTAATGAACAGGTTAAATTTTTTAGTAATTAGTAGGCTACCATCATCTTTCTCTCTCTATCTCACTTTATCTATATCGCTTGCACTCTAGACCTCTCTCTCTCTCTACCTCTCTCCCCTTAGCTCAAGATCTACCTCTATGTCCTCTCTCTCTCTCTTGCTCTCTCCTTCCCCCTCTCTCTCTCTAACTATCTCTCCCTCCCTCCTTACATCTGTACTTATCTCTCTCTCCATGTTTATCTCTATCTTACCTCTCTCTCCCCCTCCCTATCTCTCTCTCCCTCCCTCCCTCCCTCCCCCTCTCTCTTCACCTCTCTATGTCATCTCTCTCTCTCTCTCTCTCTCTCTCCATACCTCTCCCTTCCTCTCTCCTTCCCTCTCTACTTCTATCTCTCCTCTCCCTCTCTACCTACCTCTCCCCCTCTCTCTCTACCTCTCCTATCCCTCTCTACCACTCCCTCTACCTTCCTCCCTCTTCTCTCTCTCTCTCTCTCTCTCATTATCTCCTTACCTCTCTACTCTCTATCTCACCACTCTCTCCATGTCTCTCCCTCCTTCCCTCTCTACTTCTCTCCATCTCTCTCTCTCTCTCTCTACTCTTTATCTCACCTATCTCTCCCTCTCTCATTCTCTCTCCACTTCTCTTTATCTATCCTCTCGCTCTCTTTCTACCTCTCCCTCCCTCTATCTTTCCCACCCTCCCTCTCTCCACCTATTTCTATCTCTACTTCTCTCTATCTCCACTCTTTATCCCTTCATCCATCTCTCTCTCTTTAAGTAGTAAGAGGTAAGTAGAGAGAGAGGTATAGGAGGAAGAGGTAGGTAGAGAGGGAGAGGGGAGATAGAGAGTAGATAAAGAAGGAGGGGAGATGTATGGAGGGAGAGAGGAAGGATAGGAGAGGGAGAGGAGTAATATAGAGAAGTAGAGAGAGGATGAGAGAGGGAGAGATGGAGGTGAGATAGAGAGAAGTAGAGATGAAAGAAGAGAGAGAGGGAAGGGGAGAGAGATATTGGGGGAGGGAGGGAGGGAGAGAGAGAGGTAGAGAGGGGTAGGTGATATAGAGATAAGTAAATAGGAAAGGAGGAAGGGGGGAGAGAGGGGGAGGGAGAGAGAGTGAGAGAGAGAGGAGGAAAAATGGAGGGAGAGGGATAGAGATAGAGAGGGATAGGTGAGATATAGGTAGGGAGGGAGAGAGAGGTGGGATAAAGAGTAGAGAAGGAGAGAGCTAAAGAAGGAGAGCAAGAAGAGAGGTAGAGAGGGATAGGTGAGATAGAGAGAAGTAGAGGGGGGAGGAGAGAGCACGAGAGAGAGAGAGAGGTAGAGAGGGATAATTGAGGTAGAGAGAGAGGTGAGATAAAGAGTAGAGATGGAAGGAGAGAGTGAGGAGAGAGGTGGGAGGGAGGGAGTGAGGGAGAGGTATAGGGGGATATGTGAGATAGAGAGTGGAGAGGGAAGGAGAGAGAAAGAGAGATAAGGGGGAGCAAGGGAGGGGGAGGTAGAGATGGATAGGAGAGATATAAGTAAAAAAGGAAGGTGAGGGAGAGAGAAAAAGGGTGGGAGAGGTAGGGAGGGAGAGAGGGGAGATAGATAAAAGTAGAGAGGGAATGAGGGAGGGAGGGAGGGAGAGAAAGAGAGGTGAGATAGATAGAATTTGAGAGCTAAGGAGAGAGAGAGGGGGGATAGCTGAGATAGAGAGAAGTAGAGAGGGTTGGAGGAAGGGAGGAAGGGAGGGAGGGAGAGAGTGAGAGAGATGAAGAGAGAGATAGAGAGACAAGGATGGCGAGATAGTTCTTGAGCTCAAGAGAGAGAGTGATTTAGATAGAGAGAGGTAGAGAAAGGGATGGAGATAGTGAGAGAGAGAGAGGTCAAGAGTGTAAGGGATATACAAAGGGTGAGATAGATATATATATATATATATATATATATATATATATATATATATAGAGAGAGAGAGAGAGAGAGAGAGAGAGAGAGAGAGAGAGAGAGAGAGAGAGAGAGAGAGAGATAGAGCTTGCTAATTACTAAAATTTGACCACCTGATTATTGAAATTTGACCTACTGATTATTAAATTTTGACTAAGTTTAAGAAATTATAAGATTTTTCAAAACATAGAATTTGCATTATAACTCCTAGAAATTCTAAATCATTCTCAAACATCTTGAAACTATATAAATAAAATAATTTAAAGTATAAGAAAGTAAATGTCCATATATAAATCAATTATACTTTGAAATATAACTTAAAATTTATTTCTTGTATATAGTTTGACTGGAAGACAAAGAGAAAGAGTATAACGCTCTTGCATTATGTGAATGTAAATATGCTCGTGTTATTGTTTGCTTTGGAAATTTCCAAGCCAAATTCGCCTTGGGCTTCCAACCCAAAGGGTTGGAATAGCTTTTCAATGTCAAGCAAGCACTCAGCAGTGCATCTATGTGCTCCGGAGAGGGCCTTGGCCGATGGGTAATACTCTCTCTCTCCCTTTCTCAGTTTCCTTTTACAAGCATTTGTCTACTCTTTAGTGGTGCGGGTTCTACTCCTCGAGTGGGTATTGCTTTCACCACACATTTATCATGGTGCGGGTTCTACTCCTTGAGTGGGTATTGCTTTCACCACATGCTTATTGTGGTGTGGGTTCTACTCCTCGAGTGGGTATTGCTTTCACCACACACTTTATTTACTCCTTTTGCACTCCTTTCCAACTTGGCTGTCCGTGGAGGTGGAAACACCAAAGCGGGGTCTGACTAAGGTAGGCCCCTATATAGCCACCCAACAAATTCTCCTTGATCTCTTGTGTGTAGGTTACGAAAAGGAGCTTGGAGTGAAGATTCGAGTGTCCGAGAAAAGGGTAAGCTTTCTCCAAGCATCTTGATATTTCTTTCAGTATTTGGCTTTTCGGTTAGTTAATAGCTCTGTTTATATCACTCTTGAGTCTGTAGGTAGGATTACTTTCTGTCCATTGAGTTCCTAAGTTCTTTGTTGCTTGGGATGCCAGCGCGACTTTCAGATGACAACACGCTGTGCTGGCATCCTAGATCTACGTTGACGTCTTCTGGCCGAGAGCTCTCTCTTCTGGGACAAAAAACTTCTAATCCAGCTCTCTCAGGACCTCTGACTATTTCCCTTGAAGACATAACCATGTTCTTAGTTCTTTATCATTCTACTATCCTGAGGTGTATAAGGGAAGTTTGTTCCCTGGTGATATCTCAAGAAAGGAGAGACCCGTGTGCAGCGAATCCCTCTTATATCACAATATCAAATCTAGTACTAGTGTCCAAACCTACTGGGGGCATAATAATATGCACAAACTTCAGAGACTTGAACAAAGCTTGTCCAAAGGAAAACTTTCCATTGCCAAGTATCGACATGATTGGAGATCTAACAGTAGGGCATGAGATTCTATCCTTAATGGATGGTTTCTTCATATACAACCAGATAAAGATCTCTCTAGATGACCAACACAAAACAACATTTGTGCTTGGGGGAAATTTTGTTGGAATGTAATGCCCTTTGGTCTAAAGAATGCAGGAGCGACATATCAAAGAGCAATGACGACAATATTTCATGATATGCTACACACAATCATGGAGGACTATGTGGACGACATTCTAGCAAAATCAATCAAAAGAGAAGACTACTTGACAAACCTGGCCAAGGTATTTGATTGTCTTGAACAATACAATCTAAGACTCAATCCTAAGAAATGTGTATTTGGGGTAACATCTAGAAAACTGTTGAAGTACATAGTATCAAGAAGAGGGATTGAAGTAGATCTAGCCAAAGTAAAAGCAATAATAGAGATGCCTCCACCTAAGACACTAAAATAACTGAGAAGCCTACAAGGGAAGCTACAATCCATCAGGAGATTTATCGCACAATTGGCAAACAAATTTCACCCTTTCACTCATCTCCTACACAAGGACATCACCTTCAAGTCAGATGGGAGATGTGATCAATCATTCCAAAAAGTCAAGGAGTACCTGCTTACTCCTCCTGTACTCATGCCGCCTATCCTAGAAAAGGAAATGATACTTTACATGTCTACCACACAAGCAACACTAGGAACTCTCTTGGCCCAACTAGATGATAACAATAAGGAAAGGGCAGTCTATTATATCAACAGAACACTGGTGGGATATGAACTAAACTACTCACCCATTGAAAGAGCATGTCTGTCAATCATGTTTTCAACACAAAAGCTAAGACACTACATCCTAAACATAAAGGTCAAGCTAATTTCTAAGATAGACCCATTTCTAAGATAGACCCACTCAAGTACTTACTAGCAAAGGCAACCCTAACAGGCCGAATAGCCAAATGGGTAATGATACTAAGTGAGTTTGATATAGAATATGTGGATAGGAGAGCTATCAAGGGACAAATTATAGCTGACCAGCTGGCCGAAGCACCCTTAGATGATCATAAACCTCTCATAGTGGACATAACAAATAGACTAATGGACCTCGTACTTTGACGGGTCCCACACACAACATGGATTTGCAGCCGGTATTTTATTTCTCACACCACAAGGATATAGTATACCCAAGGCCTACAGGATTGCATTCCCATGCATGAACAACATCTCAGAATAGGAAGCTCTTATCACCAAGTTAAAAATGGCTATTGAATGGAAAATAAATGAGCTAGTGATCAGACAAGTGAACGATGAGTACCAGACAAAAGATGAAAAAATGTTGCCATATAAAAGAATGGTAGATAGTTTCAAGGAATACTTCATCAGAATAAATTTTGTGCAAATTCCTCGGATAAATAATTGAGCTGTCGATGCAATGGAAACAATAGGCTCACTTCTTGATATTCCACAAAATGTGCCTAAATATGAGTTCCTCGTGGAACAATTGTTGGTACTAGCATTCGACATCACAAAATTAGAATTGATATGTGTTGTTGTTGGTCCTAACTCCCCATGGTACCAAGATAACTTTGACTATATACAACATGGTACCATACTCATTGACTTAACAACCACCCAAAAGAAAACCTTCACCCATAAAACTTCATGTTTTACCATCCTTGGAGATACTCTATACCATCGTAGTCTAGATGGTATGTTGCTTTGGTGCCTTGATGCAGAAGAAGCACAAACAACCTTACAAGAGGTTCACAAAGGTATTTTTGGATCCCACTCTGGTGGACTTAACCTAGTCCAGAAACTGCTCAAAACAGGATACTACTGGCCCTCCATGGAACATGAATTCATACAATATTCTAGAAAGTGTCGACAATGTTAGCAACATAGTGACCTAGTTCATGCACCCGCACAAGAATTGAGACCTATAACCACACCATGGCCTTTCTCACAATGGGGATTAAACCTAGTAGGCAAGATAGCACTCGCTTCATCCAATGGGCATAAATTCGTTATCACAGTACTTCACTAAATGGATAGAGGCAATTCCATTGACCTATATCATTGGAAAACAAATATCAAAATTCATTTTGAATTATCTCATCTGTAGGTATGGAATTTCCCAAACAATAATAACAGAAAATGGAACCCCATTAAAAAATCAGGATATCCAAGAGCTCAGTTCCCAATTTTCTATCCACCATCAATTCTCCATGCCCTATTACCCCCAAGGAAATGGTTAGGCTGAGGCATCTAAAAAAACCATACTAAAAATACTCAAAAAGACCGTTAATGAAGCCTATCGTGATTGGCATTTGCAGCTAAATACAACCTTATGGGCCTATCGAACTAGCATTCGCACACCTATTGGTGCCACACCATTTTCCTTGGTCTACGGATCAAAGGTCGTCTTGCCTATTGAGGTCGAAATCCCTTCATTGCAAGTTTCACTAAAAGGCATAGTCAACAATGAAGAATATAGGGTATCCAGGCTGAATGAATTAGAACTCCTAGATGAAAGATGTTTGAGCACGTTAAACCATCTGTAGGTTTATCAGAATCGGCTCAAACGAAACTATGACAAAAGGATCAAGGACATGAACTTTCAAGTTGGTGAATTAGTCCTCAAAGAGAATAAAAAAATATAACTAAATCATGATGGAAAAGGAAAATTTGAACCCAACTGGTTAGGACCGTTTGTCATCACAACAAGCTACAGCTTTGGGGCATATCAGTTAGCTACTCCTGAAGGAGAACCTTTATTTGAACCACTGAAAAACAACCACCTCAAGAAGCTCTACACATGAAGCACATTAGAATACCATAGGCAAAAGGGTAAAAATCCAAAAATAAATAAAAAGAATAAAAAAATACAAAAAAATCAAAAAGAAAGAAAAATAGTAAAGAGAAATAAAACATTCTCTGAGTGAAAACCACTTTGTGGCGCTCTTAGAATAGGTACCATAGTGAAAACCTGGCAAACAGGCGCTATGTTTGAATAAAACTTACATCATTATCTATCGGTACTATCCACAACATCCACCCATTCATTTCATAATAAAACAAGGTATCCAACCATGGCTTGTCACTGATTAAGGAAAGTCATCTTATTTACAACTGGGGGCAGTTTCAAAAAGCTGGTCATGGATTAGATCTTTGAGCATCCTATCATGGTAATGAAAATTACAAAAGATAAAAAAATAATGGAAAATAGAAAAAAAGTCAAAAACATTTAGAAAACCCCAAAAGACAAAAACATTTGGAAAACATCAAAAATAAAACAACATCATGGGGTTATTCCTTCACTCAAATAGTCTAAGATATCAACATTTTATTGAACCTCACAGCCAGTTCAAGTAGATTTCCCACAACATATCCTCTAGACGCAGAAGTGGAATATCAATCCAGATTATCGATGTTGTTTACCCAAAAATAGTTTATGCTTTCAGTCAAACAATCGAACTATGTGGTCTTTGCGTGTACAACATAGGAAAGGCTCATTAGCCCCCGAGACCCTAGGTCAGTTCCCTTAGGTTTCCAAAATACTTTATTTCAACTTAGTCAAAAACACAAAATCCAAAAAAAGTCAAAAATACAAAATCCAAAAGCATTCAAAAAACATAAAAGGTCAAAAAAATTCAAACAAACCAAGAGAACTACGAGCCTCTGCATGTACATCGTAGGCAATGCTTATCTTTGATGAGCCCCCGAGGCCCTAGGTTAGTCCCCATAAAACAACAAAAACATCATAAAACTTAGAAAAATAAAAAAGACCCATGTCTGCCATCACAATTTGCAATAAGACATCATCCATAATAAACAGATCGTCACACTCACCCTTTGAAAAAACAAACAAAACAAACAAAAAAAGCAAAGAAAGCATCAACAGTTGGAACCTTCAAGCAGACAATCACAGAAGAATTTGATCGCAAAACAAACTAAAACAAAGCCAAGTATCAAATACATATCTTTTTGACAAGACCCAACAACATCCTGAGATATGTCTTAACGGATCCATTCCTACGATAGACAGGATCAACAATGGGTAAATAGACCCACCCTAAACAGATATGGAAAGTGATATAACATCATTGTTTTATCTTTTTGTTATCTTATTTTTGTGATTTACATTATTGACTCATTCCCAGGATCTCTCAAGGATATCCATAAGGATTTAGAGAAGGAATGGAGGCAATTGAGCATCATTTTGATTTGTTGTTTGTGGATAGTCTTGTTATACTACCATGGTGAATACTTGCTTTGTTCTGTGTGTGGAAGTCATTTTTGGAACATTTCGTGTAACAGTGACATGTTAGGTTCTTAATAGCTCTTATGTTATTGGACCTTCTCACCCATACACTCTAACAGGGTTTCTATATGTCTGGTATGAGCAAGAATACTCCTTGTTGGTAGAGTCAAATTCCATGCAATAGATACAAAGTCACCTTGGTCATTAATACCCTGGTGCATCGTATTTATTTTCTATATAAAAAAGGATTGTTCAAACTGCAAAGTCTCTAAAGCAAATCAAAAGCAACTCATGAACTACTAACAAACATCACATTTCTATCTATCTATCATTATTTCTTCTAAATTAACATCACATTTCTATCTATCATCAATATTTCATTTCTATCTATCATCAGATATTTCCTCTAACTAACATCCACCTTGCATAACAATATCACTCATACCATATTCATCCTGCATCCACAATGTCGTCAGTACATATCATAATGATAATAAACCAATAAAAACATCATATAAACATACATCATCATATATCGTCATCACATAAGCATAAAACGAGAATGAATCAAAGAAGGTATATATCATATATATCATCATCAAAAAAGAGAGTACATCTTTAGTGTGATAGGATATACAAAATCATAATACGAGGCCTTGACTAGGCCGATGAATATATACATACAAAACACATGTCTACAAAATGCCTCTAAGCAATGAACAACATGAAGGTCAAGTACAAAAGTAAGACCCTGAAAGGAAGGATAAAAACCCTAATTTCACCTAGGAAACTCTAATTTCTACTTGGGGAAACTTCCTACTTTCAAATTAGAAGCTCTCGGAAACATCAAAACGAGAAACAAAGGACCTATAAACCTAATTCTGTGACCCAAACACATCAGAACAAAGTTGTGAGCCTAACCTCAAAACTTGAAATTTTCGGTCAACCTCTCGAGGGAGCAACACAAAGTCCTACCAACATTTCACTAAACACCGGGGCATAATTTTTTTCAAAAACTTGATCTTAAAAACAAAATCTTTGAAACAAAGCAACCAATACTTTGTATCAAAGAGGGGAAAAATGTAGACATATAAAATTGAATTAACACCTATCACAACTCAGAATGTCTCGGGACAACTCAGAATCAACCCGAAACATCTCAGAACAACTCTGAATCAACTCGAAACATCTCAGAACAACTTTGAATCAACTTAGAACATCTCGAAACATCTTGGAATCAACTCAGAACATCTCTGAATCAACTTGAAACATCTCAAAATGACTCTGAATCAACTCAGAACATCTCAAAACATCTTGGAATCAACTCAGAACATCTCTGAAACATCTCGAATCATCTTGAAATCATCCCACGATCATCAAACGACATCAAATCGCATTTGAAACCCTAATTTCCTCTATTAATTGAATAATACAACATTATTTAATTAATTCACTATTTCATCATTTCTGACAAATTAAATAAATACCGTTATTTATTAAAGTCTTGAAAACCCTAATTCTATTATTAATCGAGTAATACAACATTATTTGATTAATTCATGTTTCATCATTTCGACCAATTAAATAAATTAAATATATTTAATAAAGTTCTAATCTAATCTTACTTCGTCTTGATTAGTCAAACAACGTTAATTATTTTATTACATCACTAATTGACCTTATTCCTCAAAATTGATTAAATTATTAAATCATAATAATTTAATTATCACACTTTCCCTAAAAACTTTGAATAATCAAATCAAACTATTCAAATAAATTATCAAAAATCAAATCAAACTAATGCAACTCTTTTTGCAAAAGTCAAAGTTGATTTGCACGTTCAACACAAAAAGAAATTAATTAATTAAATAAATAAATTAATATTTCTCACCCACTTTTTGATTGAGAAAATTATGGATTGCTAACTAAGCAATCTAATTTTGCTAACTCAACCATCTAATTCCTAACTAAACCCTAACTGATCAATCAATTGCTAACTGATCAATCTAAAACCTTAACTAGCCAATCTATTCTTCAATCACCCTAATTGTGCAATCAACTTTGTAGAATCTTCTCATGTCTAAATCCTCTCAACACATGTTGACTGTTTATCTGGATATTCTCCAACAGGATCTTGACCGTTGATTTAAAATATCATTTCCCATATAACAAAATCCTCTCCTCACAAATATGGATCAGAATTTCAACTTACCTTATGCAATGAAGTGCTGTTAAGATCACCATTGATAGACCTTCCTCATTTCTTCAAACACAAGCATCGTTCATCAAGCTTTTGTGTACAAGCAATGGAGGCTTTGCAGTGATACGAACAACCCAACATCATGCAAATACACTCCAACATGGGATGGTAAACTCTTCTTTTGTTTGTTTGAGTTCGTTTTAAATATCTTAGGATCTCATTTCATTCAAATAGCTTAGATTTGTACATTTCATGAGTGATGGAATAAGATAGATTAAGAGTTTTGGATTAGATAGTTTTTGATTTCAATATTGCATTTGATCTTGTTTTTGCATCTTTCCTGATGGATTCTTTCCTCCTCACATAGTTATTTATGGCTTGGTAGTGACTGAGCGTAGGCTCAGTCATTACCAATTCATAACATGCTCACATTTTTGTGAAGAAAAAATCTCTCTATCTTTCGATCAAACTATATACATGAAATAAAGTTTAAGTTATATTTCAAAGTATAAGTGACATTTATATATGGACATTTACTTTCTTATACTTTAAGTTATATTTCGTGTATTTAGTTTTAGGATGTTTAAGAATATTTTTAGATCTCTAGGAGTTATAATGTAGATTCTAGGTTTTGGAAGATCTTATAATTTTTTAGATAATCAAATTTTTGTAATTAGTAGGTCAAATTTTAGTAATGAACAGGTTAAATTTTTTAGTAATTAGTAGGCTACCATCATCTTTCTCTCTCTATCTCACTTTATCTATATCGCTTGCACTCTAGACCTCTCTCTCTCTCTACCTCTCTCCCCTTAGCTCAAGATCTACCTCTATGTCCTCTCTCTCTCTCTTGCTCTCTCCTTCCCCCTCTCTCTCTCTAACTATCTCTCCCTCCCTCCTTACATCTGTACTTATCTCTCTCTCCATGTTTATCTCTATCTTACCTCTCTCTCCCCCTCCCTATCTCTCTCTCCCTCCCTCCCTCCCTCCCCCTCTCTCTTCACCTCTCTATGTCATCTCTCTCTCTCTCTCTCTCTCTCTCCATACCTCTCCCTTCCTCTCTCCTTCCCTCTCTACTTCTATCTCTCCTCTCCCTCTCTACCTACCTCTCCCCCTCTCTCTCTACCTCTCCTATCCCTCTCTACCACTCCCTCTACCTTCCTCCCTCTTCTCTCTCTCTCTCTCTCTCTCATTATCTCCTTACCTCTCTACTCTCTATCTCACCACTCTCTCCATGTCTCTCCCTCCTTCCCTCTCTACTTCTCTCCATCTCTCTCTCTCTCTCTCTACTCTTTATCTCACCTATCTCTCCCTCTCTCATTCTCTCTCCACTTCTCTTTATCTATCCTCTCGCTCTCTTTCTACCTCTCCCTCCCTCTATCTTTCCCACCCTCCCTCTCTCCACCTATTTCTATCTCTACTTCTCTCTATCTCCACTCTTTATCCCTTCATCCATCTCTCTCTCTTTAAGTAGTAAGGGTAAGAGAGAGAGGTATAGGAGGAAGAGGTAGTAGTAGAGGGAGAGGAGAGATAGAGAAGTATGGAGGGAGAGAGAGGGGGAGAGAGGGAAGGATAGGTAGGTAGAGAGAGGGAGAGGAGTAATATAGAGAAGTAGAGAGAGGATGAGAGAGGGAGAGATGGAGGTGAGATAGAGAGAAGTAGAGATGAAAGAAGAGAGAGAGGGAAGGGGAGAGAGATATTGGGGGAGGGAGGGAGGGAGAGAGAGAGGTAGAGAGGGGTAGGTGATATAGAGATAAGTAAATAGGAAAGGAGGAAGGGGGGAGAGAGGGGGAGGGAGAGAGAGTGAGAGAGAGAGGAGGAAAAATGGAGGGAGAGGGATAGAGATAGAGAGGGATAGGTGAGATATAGGTAGGGAGGGAGAGAGAGGTGGGATAAAGAGTAGAGAAGGAGAGAGCTAAAGAGAGGTAGAGAGGGATAGGTGAGATAGAGAGAAGTAGAGGGGGGAGGAGAGAGCACGAGAGAGAGAGAGAGGTAGAGAGGGATAATTGAGGTAGAGAGAGAGGTGAGATAAAGAGTAGAGATGGAAGGAGAGAGTGAGAGAGAGGTGGGAGGGAGGGAGTGAGGGAGAGGTATAGGGGGATATGTGAGATAGAGAGTGGAGAGGGAAGGAGAGAGAAAGAGAGATAAGGGGGAGCAAGGGAGGGGGAGGTAGAGATGGATAGGAGAGATATAAGTAAAAAAGGAAGGTGAGGGAGAGAGAAAAAGGGTGGGAGAGGTAGGGAGGGAGAGAGGGGAGATAGATAAAAGTAGAGAGGGAATGAGGGAGGGAGGGAGGGAGAGAAAGAGAGGTGAGATAGATAGAATTTGAGAGCTAAGGAGAGAGAGAGGGGGGATAGCTGAGATAGAGAGAAGTAGAGAGGGTTGGAGGAAGGGAGGAAGGGAGGGAGGGAGAGAGTGAGAGAGATGAAGAGAGAGATAGAGAGACAAGGATGGCGAGATAGTTCTTGAGCTCAAGAGAGAGAGTGATTTAGATAGAGAGAGGTAGAGAAAGGGATGGAGATAGTGAGAGAGAGAGAGGTCAAGAGTGTAAGGGATATACAAAGGGTGAGATATATATATATATATATATATATATATATAGAGAGAGAGAGAGAGAGAGAGAGAGAGAGAGAGAGAGAAAGTTGATAGAGCTTGCTAATTACTAAAATTTGACCACCTGATTATTGAAATTTGACCTACTGATTATTAAATTTTGACTAAGTTTAAGAAATTATAAGATTTTTCAAAACATAGAATTTGCATTATAACTCCTAGAAATTCTAAATCATTCTCAAACATCTTGAAACTATATAAATAAAATAATTTAAAGTATAAGAAAGTAAATGTCCATATATAAATCAATTATACTTTGAAATATAACTTAAAATTTATTTCTTGTATATAGTTTGACTGGAAGACAAAGAGAAAGAGTATAACGCTCTTGCATTATGTGAATGTAAATATGCTCGTGTTATTGTTTGCTTTGGAAATTTCCAAGCCAAATTCGCCTTGGGCTTCCAACCCAAAGGGTTGGAATAGCTTTTCAATGTCAAGCAAGCACTCAGCAGTGCATCTATGTGCTCCGGAGAGGGCCTTGGCCGATGGGTAATACTCTCTCTCTCCCTTTCTCAGTTTCCTTTTACAAGCATTTGTCTACTCTTTAGTGGTGCGGGTTCTACTCCTCGAGTGGGTATTGCTTTCACCACACATTTATCATGGTGCGGGTTCTACTCCTTGAGTGGGTATTGCTTTCACCACATGCTTATTGTGGTGTGGGTTCTACTCCTCGAGTGGGTATTGCTTTCACCACACACTTTATTTACTCCTTTTGCACTCCTTTCCAACTTGGCTGTCCGTGGAGGTGGAAACACCAAAGCGGGGTCTGACTAAGGTAGGCCCCTATATAGCCACCCAACAAATTCTCCTTGATCTCTTGTGTGTAGGTTACGAAAAGGAGCTTGGAGTGAAGATTCGAGTGTCCGAGAAAAGGGTAAGCTTTCTCCAAGCATCTTGATATTTCTTTCAGTATTTGGCTTTTCGGTTAGTTAATAGCTCCGTTTATATCACTCTTGAGTCTGTAGGTAGGATTACTTTCTGTCCATTGAGTTCCTAAGTTCTTTGTTGCTTGGGATGCCAACGCGACTTTCAGACGACAACACGCTGTGCTGGCATCCTAGATCTACGTTGACGTCTTCTGGCCGAGAGCTCTCTCTTCTGGGACAAAAAACTTCTAATCCAGCTCTCTCAGGACCTCTGACTATTTCCCTTGAAGACATAACCATGTTCTTAGTTCTTTATCATTCTACTATCCTGAGGTGTATAAGGGAAGTTTGTTCCCTGGTGATATCTCAAGAAAGGAGAGACCCGTGTGCAGCGAATCCCTCTTATATCACAATATCAAATCTAGTACTAGTGTCCAAACCTACTGGGGGCATAATAATATGCACAAACTTCAGAGACTTGAACAAAGCTTGTCCAAAGGAAAACTTTCCATTGCCAAGTATCGACATGATTGGAGATCTAACAGTAGGGCATGAGATTCTATCCTTAATGGATGGTTTCTTCATATACAACCAGATAAAGATCTCTCTAGATGACCAACACAAAACAACATTTGTGCTTGGGGGAAATTTTGTTGGAATGTAATGCCCTTTGGTCTAAAGAATGCAGGAGCGACATATCAAAGAGCAATGACGACAATATTTCATGATATGCTACACACAATCATGGAGGACTATGTGGATGACATTCTAGCAAAATCAATCAAAAGAGAAGACTACTTGACAAACCTGGCCAAGGTATTTGATTGTCTTGAACAATACAATCTAAGACTCAATCCTAAGAAATGTGTATTTGGGGTAACATCTAGAAAACTGTTGAAGTACATAGTATCAAGAAGAGGGATTGAAGTAGATCCAGCCAAAGTAAAAGCAATAATAGAGATGCCTCCACCTAAGACACTAAAATAACTGAGAAGCCTACAAGGGAAGCTACAATCCATCAGGAGATTTATCGCACAATTGGCAAACAAATTTCACCCTTTCACTCATCTCCTACACAAGGACATCACCTTCAAGTCAGATGGGAGATGTGATCAATCATTCCAAAAAGTCAAGGAGTACCTGCTTACTCCTCCTGTACTCATGCCGCCTATCCTAGAAAAGGAAATGATACTTTACATGTCTACCACACAAGCAACACTAGGAACTCTCTTGGCCCAACTAGATGATAACAATAAGGAAAGGGCAGTCTATTATATCAACAGAACACTGGTGGGATATGAACTAAACTACTCACCCATTGAAAGAGCATGTCTGTCAATCATGTTTTCAACACAAAAGCTAAGACACTACATCCTAAACATAAAGGTCAAGCTAATTTCTAAGATAGACCCATTTCTAAGATAGACCCACTCAAGTACTTACTAGCAAAGGCAACCCTAACAGGCCGAATAGCCAAATGGGTAATGATCCTAAGTGAGTTTGATATAGAATATGTGGATAGGAGAGCTATCAAGGGACAAATTATAGCTGACCAGCTGGCCGAAGCACCCTTAGATGATCATAAACCTCTCATAGTGGACATAACAAATAGACTAATGGACCTCATACTTTGACGGGTCCCACACACAACATGGATTTGCAGCCGGTATTCTATTTCTCACACCACAAGGATATAGTGTACCCAAGGCCTACAGGATTGCATTCCCATGCATGAACAACATCTCAGAATAGGAAGCTCTTATCACCAAGTTAAAAATGGCTATTGAATGGAAAATAAATGAGCTAGTGATCAGACAAGTGAACGATGAGTACCAGACAAAAGATGAAAAAATGTTGCCATATAAAAGAATGGTAGATAGTTTCAAGGAATACTTCATCAGAATAAATTTTGTGCAAATTCCTCGGATCAATAATTGAGCTGTCGATGCAATGGAAACAATAGGCTCACTTCTTGATATTCCACAAAATGTGCCTAAATATGAGTTCCTCGTGGAACAATTGTTGGTACTAGCATTCGACATCACAAAATTAGAATTGGTATGTGTTGTTGTTGGTCCTAACTCCCCATGGTACCAAGATAACTTTGACTATATACAACATGGTACCATACTCATTGACTTAACAACCACCCAAAAGAAAACCTTCACCCATAAAACTTCATGTTTTACCATCCTTGGAGATACTCTATACCATCGTAGTCTAGATGGTATGTTGCTTTGGTGCCTTGATGCAGAAGAAGCACAAACAACCTTACAAGAGGTTCACAAAGGTATTTTTGGATCCCACTCTGGTGGACTTAACCTAGTCCAGAAACTGCTCAAAACAGGATACTACTGGCCCTCCATGGAACATGAATTCATACAATATTCTAGAAAGTGTCGACAATGTTAGCAACATAGTGACCTAGTTCATGCACCCGCACAAGAATTGAGACCTATAACCACACCATGGCCTTTCTCACAATGGGGATTAAACCTAGTAGGCAAGATAGCACTCGCTTCATCCAATGGGCATAAATTCGTTATCACAGTACTTCACTAAATGGATAGAGGCAATTCCATTGACCTATATCATTGGAAAACAAATATCAAAATTCATTTTGAATTATCTCATCTGTAGGTATGGAATTTCCCAAACAATAATAACAGAAAATGGAACCCCATTAAAAAATCAGGATATCCAAGAGCTCAGTTCCCAATTTTCTATCCACCATCAATTCTCCATGCCCTATTACCCCCAAGGAAATGGTTAGGCTGAGGCATCTAAAAAAACCATACTAAAAATACTCAAAAAGACCGTTAATGAAGCCTATCGTGATTGGCATTTGCAGCTAAATACAACCTTATGGGCCTATCGAACTAGCATTCGCACACCTATTGGTGCCACACCATTTTCCTTGGTCTACGGATCAAAGGTCGTCTTGCCTATTGAGGTCGAAATCCCTTCATTGCAAGTTTCACTAAAAGGCATAGTCAACAATGAAGAATATAGGGTATCCAGGCTGAATGAATTAGAACTCCTAGATGAAAGATGTTTGAGCACGTTAAACCATCTGTAGGTTTATCAGAATCGGCTCAAACGAAACTATGACAAAAGGATCAAGGACATGAACTTTCAAGTTGGTGAATTAGTCCTCAAAGAGAATAAAAAAATATAACTAAATCATGATGGAAAAGGAAAATTTGAACCCAACTGGTTAGGACCGTTTGTCATCACAACAAGCTACAGCTTTGGGGCATATCAGTTAGCTACTCCTGAAGGAGAACCTTTATTTGAACCACTGAAAAACAACCACCTCAAGAAGCTCTACACATGAAGCACATTAGAATACCATAGGCAAAAGGGTAAAAATCCAAAAATAAATAAAAAGAATAAAAAAATACAAAAAAATCAAAAAGAAAGAAAAATAGTAAAGAGAAATAAAACATTCTCTGAGTGAAAACCACTTTGTGGCGCTCTTAGAATAGGTACCATAGTGAAAACCTGGCAAACAGGCGCTATGTTTGAATAAAACTTACATCATTATCTATCGGTACTATCCACAACATCCACCCATTCATTTCATAATAAAACAAGGTATCCAACCATGGCTTGTCACTGATTAAGGAAAGTCATCTTATTTACAACTGGGGGCAGTTTCAAAAAGCTGGTCATGGATTAGATCTTTGAGCATCCTATCATGGTAATGAAAATTACAAAAGATAAAAAAATAATGGAAAATAGAAAAAAAGTCAAAAACATTTAGAAAACCCCAAAAGACAAAAACATTTGGAAAACATCAAAAATAAAACAACATCATGGGGTTATTCCTTCACTCAAATAGTCTAAGATATCAACATTTTATTGAACCTCACAGCCAGTTCAAGTAGATTTCCCACAACATATCCTCTAGACGCAGAAGTGGAATATCAATCCAGATTATCGATGTTGTTTACCCAAAAATAGTTTATGCTTTCAGTCAAACAATCGAACTATGTGGTCTTTGCGTGTACAACATAGGAAAGGTTCATTAGCCCCCGAGACCCTAGGTCAGTTCCCTTAGGTTTCCAACATACTTTATTTCAACTTAGTCAAAAACACAAAATCCAAAAAAAGTCAAAAATACAAAATCCAAAAGCATTCAAAAAACATAAAAGGTCAAAAAAATTCAAACAAACCAAGAGAACTACGAGCCTCTGCATGTACATCGTAGGCAATGCTTATCTTTGATGATCCCCCGAGGCCCTAGGTTAGTCCCCATAAAACAACAAAAACATCATAAAACTTAGAAAAATAAAAAAGACCCATGTCTGCCATCACAATTTGCAATAAGACATCATCCATAATAAACAGATCGTCACACTCACCCTTTGAAAAAACAAACAAAACAAACAAAAAAAGCAAAGAAAGCATCAACAGTTGGAACCTTCAAGCAGACAATCACAGAAGAATTTGATCGCAAAACAAACTAAAACAAAGCCAAGTATCAAATACATATCTTTTTGACAAGACCCAACAACATCCTGAGATATGTCTTAACGGATCCATTCCTACGATAGACAGGATCAACAATGGGTAAATAGACCCACCCTAAACAGATATGGAAAGTGATATAACATCATTGTTTTATCTTTTTGTTATCTTATTTTTGTGATTTACATTATTGACTCATTCCCAGGATCTCTCAAGGATATCCATAAGGATTTAGAGAAGGAATGGAGGCAATTGAGCATCATTTTGATTTGTTGTTTGTGGATAGTCTTGTTATACTACCATGGTGAATACTTGCTTTGTTCTGTGTGTGGAAGTCATTTTTGGAACATTTCGTGTAACAGTGACATGTTAGGTTCTTAATAGCTCTTATGTTATTGGACCTTCTCACCCATACACTCTAACAGGGTTTCTATATGTCTGGTATGAGCAAGAATACTCCTTGTTGGTAGAGTCAAATTCCATGCAATAGATACAAAGTCACCTTGGTCATTAATACCCTGGTGCATCGTATTTATTTTCTATATAAAAAAGGATTGTTCAAACTGCAAAGTCTCTAAAGCAAATCAAAAGCAACTCATGAACTACTAACAAACATCACATTTCTATCTATCTATCATTATTTCTTCTAAATTAACATCACATTTCTATCTATCATCAATATTTCATTTCTATCTATCATCAGATATTTCCTCTAACTAACATCCACCTTGCATAACAATATCACTCATACCATATTCATCCTGCATCCACAATGTCGTCAGTACATATCATAATGATAATAAACCAATAAAAACATCATATAAACATACATCATCATATATCGTCATCACATAAGCATAAAACGAGAATGAATCAAAGAAGGTATATATCATATATATCATCATCAAAAAAGAGAGTACATCTTTAGTGTGATAGGATATACAAAATCATAATACGAGGCCTTGACTAGGCCGATGAATATATACATACAAAACACATGTCTACAAAATGCCTCTAAGCAATGAACAACATGAAGGTCAAGTACAAAAGTAAGACCCTGAAAGGAAGGATAAAAACCCTAATTTCACCTAGGAAACTCTAATTTCTACTTGGGGAAACTTCCTACTTTCAAATTAGAAGCTCTCGGAAACATCAAAACGAGAAACAAAGGACCTATAAACCTAATTCTGTGACCCAAACACATCAGAACAAAGTTGTGAGCCTAACCTCAAAACTTGAAATTTTCGGTCAACCTCTCGAGGGAGCAACACAAAGTCCTACCAACATTTCACTAAACACCGGGGCATAATTTTTTTCAAAAACTTGATCTTAAAAACAAAATCTTTGAAACAAAGCAACCAATACTTTGTATCAAAGAGGGGAAAAATGTAGACATATAAAATTGAATTAACACCTATCACAACTTAGAATGTCTCGGGACAACTCAGAATCAACCCGAAACATCTCAGAACAACTCTGAATCAACTCGAAACATCTCAGAACAACTTTGAATCAACTTAGAACATCTCGAAACATCTTGGAATCAACTCAGAACATCTCTGAATCAACTTGAAACATCTCAAAATGACTCTGAATCAACTCAGAACATCTCAAAACATCTTGGAATCAACTCAGAACATCTCTGAAACATCTCGAATCATCTTGAAATCATCCCACGATCATCAAACGACATCAAATCGCATTTGAAACCCTAATTTCCTCTATTAATTGAATAATACAACATTATTTAATTAATTCACTATTTCATCATTTCTGACAAATTAAATAAATACCGTTATTTATTAAAGTCTTGAAAACCCTAATTCTATTATTAATCGAGTAATACAACATTATTTGATTAATTCATGTTTCATCATTTCGACCAATTAAATAAATTAAATATATTTAATAAAGTTCTAATCTAATCTTACTTCGTCTTGATTAGTCAAACAACGTTAATTATTTTATTACATCACTAATTGACCTTATTCCTCAAAATTGATTAAATTATTAAATCATAATAATTTAATTATCACACTTTCCCTAAAAACTTTGAATAATCAAATCAAACTATTCAAATAAATTATCAAAAATCAAATCAAACTAATGCAACTCTTTTTGCAAAAGTCAAAGTTGATTTGCACGTTCAACACAAAAAGAAATTAATTAATTAAATAAATAAATTAATATTTCTCACCCACTTTTTGATTGAGAAAATTATGGATTGCTAACTAAGCAATCTAATTTTGCTAACTCAACCATCTAATTCCTAACTAAACCCTAACTGATCAATCAATTGCTAACTGATCAATCTAAAACCTTAACTAGCCAATCTATTCTTCAATCACCCTAATTGTGCAATCAACTTTGTAGAATCTTCTCATGTCTAAATCCTCTCAACACATGTTGACTGTTTATCTGGATATTCTCCAACAGGATCTTGACCGTTGATTTAAAATATCATTTCCCATATAACAAAATCCTCTCCTCACAAATATGGATCAGAATTTCAACTTACCTTATGCAATGAAGTGCTGTTAAGATCACCATTGATAGACCTTCCTCATTTCTTCAAACACAAGCATCGTTCATCAAGCTTTTGTGTACAAGCAATGGAGGCTTTGCAGTGATACGAACAACCCAACATCATGCAAATACACTCCAACATGGGATGGTAAACTCTTCTTTTGTTTGTTTGAGTTCGTTTTAAATATCTTAGGATCTCATTTCATTCAAATAGCTTAGATTTGTACATTTCATGAGTGATGGAATAAGATAGATTAAGAGTTTTGGATTAGATAGTTTTTGATTTCAATATTGCATTTGATCTTGTTTTTGCATCTTTCCTGATGGATTCTTTCCTCCTCACATAGTTATTTATGGCTTGGTAGTGACTGAGCGTAGGCTCAGTCATTACCAATTCATAACATGCTCACATTTTTGTGAAGAAAAAATCTCTCTATCTTTCGATCAAACTA
Organism: Sequoia sempervirens; assembly: GCA_007258455.2. Classification (NCBI taxonomy): domain Eukaryota; kingdom Viridiplantae; phylum Streptophyta; class Pinopsida; order Cupressales; family Cupressaceae; genus Sequoia; species Sequoia sempervirens. The sequence continues at coordinate 44,266 of VDFB02001715.1, read as the reverse complement.
TATACATGAAATAAAGTTTAAGTTATATTTCAAAGTATAAGTGACATTTATATATGGACATTTACTTTCTTATACTTTAAGTTATATTTCGTGTATTTAGTTTTAGGATGTTTAAGAATATTTTTAGATCTCTAGGAGTTATAATGTAGATTCTAGGTTTTGGAAGATCTTATAATTTTTTAGATAATCAAATTTTTGTAATTAGTAGGTCAAATTTTAGTAATGAACAGGTTAAATTTTTTAGTAATTAGTAGGCTACCATCATCTTTCTCTCTCTATCTCACTTTATCTATATCGGCTATATTGATTCCGCAGATCGATTTGATAACCGCGCAGCGTTATGTCTGATCGCGTCGGATCTGATCTGACGCGCATGACTTTGACGCGTAAGCAGCGTTGATGGATTGATGTTCGCCAGCGGATCCTGATTTCCAAAGATGCCGCAGGTCGCTGTTCGACGCCGTTGATGCCGAAAGATGGAGGTCTCCTCGAGTCGCCTGCCAGCATGTTGATTTCTTTTTGTCAGTTTGATCGCCGGATCTCACTGAGTGATGCGCAGCGGATCTTCGACCTGGATCCCTGATCCACTCCCCCTTTACAGTAAGATAAGCAGAGAGGTGACAGGAGAAGAGGTAGGCAGAGGAGGACAGAGAGTAGATAAAATAATGAGGGAGATGTATGGAGGGAGAGAGGGAGGAGTAATATAGAGAAGTAGAGAGGATGAGAGGGAGATGGAGGGGTGAGATAGAGAGTAGTAGAGATGAAAGAAAGAGAGGGGGAGATATTGGGGAGGTAGAGGGGTAGGTGGATATAGAGATAAGGAGGGAGGGAAGGGGGGGGAGGGGGAGAGAGAGAGGAGGAAATGGAGGGAGTGGATAGGGGAGGTGGATAAAGAGGAAGGACATATTCAAACATTATTTTACGATGCTGTGACATGCTGGCATATTTACCGCGCTATGACGACATTGCTCAAGAGTGATGACATATCAACCACATATTATACATGCTATGATCAACCGATGACATGCTTATGACGTTTATGACGGAAAATGACATTATTTATTACGCGATGATGCGCGATGACAGCACAGATCATGCAGACAGCATTATTTTATTATTTTAAATGACATATTGCCATTATCGCTGCATTTCGCCGATGATGCGAGAGACGATTGCGACATGACACACGAAATGAGGACATATTGCCGAGCGGGCGGAGAGCAGATGACATGATTGCGACGCTTTTGTCCACATGATGATGACATTACATGATTTGACGCGAACCCGGAGAGCTAAGGAGAGAGAGAGGGGGGATAGCTGAGATAGAGAGAAGTAGAGAGGGTTGGAGGAAGGGAGGGAGGGAGAGAGTGAGAGAGATGAAGAGAGAGATAGAGAGACAAGGATGGCGAGATAGTTCTTGAGCTCAAGAGAGAGAGTAATTTAGATAGAGAGAGGTAGAGAAAGGGATGGAGATAGTGAGAGAGAGAGAGGTCAAGAGTGTAAGGGATATACAAAGGGTGAGATAGATATATATATATATATATATATATATATATATATATATATATAGAGAGAGAGAGAGAGAGAGAGAGAGAGAGAGAGAGAGAGAGAGAGAGAGAGAGAGAGAGAGAGCTTGCTAATTACTAAAATTTGACCACCTGATTATTGAAATTTGACCTACTGATTATTAAATTTTGACTAAGTTTAAGAAATTATAAGATTTTTCAAAACATAGAATTTGCATTATAACTCCTAGAAATTCTAAATCATTCTCAAACATCTTGAAACTATATAAATAAAATAATTTAAAGTATAAGAAAGTAAATGTCCATATATAAATCAATTATACTTTGAAATATAACTTAAAATTTATTTCTTGTATATAGTTTGACTGGAAGACAAAGAGAAAGAGTATAACGCTCTTGCATTATGTGAATGTAAATATGCTCGTGTTATTGTTTGCTTTGGAAATTTCCAAGCCAAATTCGCCTTGGGCTTCCAACCCAAAGGGTTGGACTAGCTTTTCAATGTCCAAAGATGTGTTTTGCAAATTGTTTAAAAAAATGACATAATCTTGAGCATCCTCCCCATCAGGTTTGCACATGTTTCAATGTCAAGTGAAAAAATACCACGATAATGTTAAGCTCTCTCTTAGCTTTCTAACCATGTAATTTTTTAACAATTTGAGTATGTTAAAGTTTTCATCTTTAATTTTTTTGTTAGTTATCTATTTTTTGTCAAAAACCAATGTGTTATATTTTTTACTTTATTTTTTAACCATTCATCAAAATTTAAAATAAATTACATATATAGAAACTAGACTCCATTATACACGTATTAAAAAAATGATTTTCAATTAGTTTTCAAAAATAATATAGGGTAGCATGCTTAATTTTTATTTTTCATGATGTGTCCACTTTAAAAATGAGTAGAAAATCATATATTCATTAAAAAAATAGTAAAAAAATTGGCATAAACTACTTGGTGTTAGCTAATTTCTCACCAAAATGACTTTTGAAATACTAAAAAAAATTTAACATTTTAAGGGGCCACACCAGATGCTATGTTATTTTTTTTGAAAAAAATGAGCACTTTATGTAGTCCCCCTTTTTGAACCCCTTAATCTCTACCAGATTTTAAAAAATAGTAGTTTAGAAAGTAGATTCAAAGCACTAAAACTCTTGTTTTTGTCGCATCTTCAAATTTTGAGTGTAACTATCTTCAATTTCTCATGCAAGATTAGTCTTTCTTGATTTCAGAAAAAAAAAAGAAAAGAAAAAAAGAAAAAAAAAGTGATCACTTAAGACCCCTTTTTGGTCCCCATCTTTATGCACTTACCCTAAAATTGTTAGTTTTCCATTAAATCACATGCTTTAGTAGTAAGGAATCACATGATGGATCTCTAAATTGTTGGATAGTTAATGAATTATTTGAGTAATTTTAGCATCATCACTTGTCAAAAGGGACAATTGTATGAAGTGGACTTGTGTTTTCTTGTTTTTTGCCCATTTTTTTGGGATTTTTCTCTTCTTCTTTTGTTTTTGTGAAGTTTTATAATGTTTTTTGGGTTTTATAAAAATGGTTAAACTATTCATAATATGAATCATACATTAGGGAAAATTCCACCAAAGAGCAATTATGGATTTCTCATCTCCTAGATGATCTCCCTCCTATAGTTTTAACTATTCTTTGATAGGAATGATTGTAAGAAAGCTAAGGTATTAGAACAACTTTCTACATAAATATTGAGAGGAGGGTTATGTAAAAAGTTCAAATCTTTACAACAGTTACAAAAAATAAATAAAATAAACAAAAAAAATGTTCATACCGCAACACAATGATTTGCGTGGACAAAATCCTTTCAAGAGAAAACTCCCACACTCCAAAAGTCATCCAATATATTATTCAAAAATAAAAAATATTATAATATACTTGCAAAGAAAACTCTCTCAATAGTATCACCAACTAGAGTTCTAGAGGCAACTCAACACCTATAAGACTCGCACTCAACCTCAATCTCAAGCACCTAATAGATAGGAGATATAATACATGAAACCACCAAACGATATTTACAAAACCATGAGCTAAAACCACCCAAAAAGTGATGCCCAACTTATTTCTAATAAAAAATTCCCCATGATGCATCCAAACACACACCAACATGTGCCCCCTTACAATTTTTTGTGTTCAACATGTTTTCACATTTTCTAATTTGGGAGACCTAACTTCCAGTGGCCATAACTTTTGATCTAGGAGTCCGATTGATGAAACATTTGAACCATTAGAAAGCTCATGAAGTTATCTATTGAACCGTAACTCACTTCACTATTATAATCATTATTTTAATCAAGTGCCACTATTATTTTAATTATTTTCTTGCTTTGAGTGATGTATATGCAAACTAAATCTATCTAAACTAAACACCTAAGTGAACTAATATGCAAGTCAATAATTTCTATTCCTCTCTTCATTTTTTCTTAAAATTCCATTTAAAAATGATTTTAAGAATCAATATATAATAAACCTATTTGTTCATGTTCTCTTCACTTTCCTTTTTATCTATAGTGTTTTTTTTTTCTTCTGTAAAATGAAAACAATTGATATAACTGGTTGATTTTTTATGATGTTATAAAATGAATACTTGTTTTTTCCTATTACATGTGTGATTTTGTTCTAAACTAATCTAGTAGTTACAACCCATTTTGGTCCCAAAAATGATTTCCAAGTGCCTTGAAATTGACTTTATAACTTTTAAAAATGAAAACATTAATATCTTGAAATCCAGACATGACATTGGTTTGAAACTTTACTAGCATGTTTATTTGTCCATTCTATAGCTTTATAAACTTATTATAAATAGTAATCTTTTATAATTACAAGGTTGAGACACATTTTTACTAAAATTGATTAGACAATGTGATCTAAGTCTCAATCGTTCATTGATCGAGCTAGGATTGTTTTGATATCCTCACGTATTATGACATGTATATTAGAATACCTTCCAATTTCTTGGTGTCACTATATAGTGCACCAATACACTATATGATTTCTCTTTTGGGTGATCCTATATTTAGGAGGACCACCTTTTTATGAGTGAGTGGACATTTGAGGCACAATGAGTTTCATGGGCCTCCTTCATAGGGAACAAGGACCCATGGGAGATGAGAAGGATTTAGCTTACATTGATCCCTAATGTTGATGTTTTTTCTTTAAGAAAGGTGATTATTAGCTTCATTTTCTCTAAAATCTCTTGTGAAAAGATCACTTGCATTCATATTTAGGTTTGGGCTCTTATTATTCAATAAATTGAGTAAGGGAGGGTCTTTGAATGGGATGTAGATATTTTGACACTCATTTATGATGAAATTTACTAGATTTTTAGGTGTGGGGCCTTATCAATTTCAATCACCCTTTTGTCATTATGAACTAGATTGTAAAGCACATCTAGCCTTACCAGAGGCTCACACTTGTTCTCAACCACTTCATCCCTAGATCTATACATGGAGGGTGGGTAATTTCGATGCTATTACATGAATTATGACCACTCTCACATATGTGAATATTACTATTTATCCTACACATATAGATGGTGGGGAGATGATTAGGAGATGTTGCAATAGAATATTTTTGTAGGGGAGAGAAATTCCTAATTGACATATATAGGTTGACGGAGATTCACTCCTTTGAGTGTTAATTCTAATAGCTTGAGGAGTTTCTACAAACAGAGTTGCCCCCAATGGATCTATACTTGATAGTCCAAAAGTATGAAATGAGGATCTATACTTGGTTAACTATGTTAATCATGAATTATATTTAATGTTATATATATATAACTAAGTTTGAATTCCATTTTTATGGTAGGAATTAATGTTGTAATAAGTGATTATATTAAAATATTGAAAAAAGGACTACTACAATTGTTTCCATGTGAGTATGACATATGTTGACACTCTCATTGGGGGAGAGAGTATCATTGGGAAAAATCATCTAGCTTTCTAAGGGTGACATATATGAAAAACTCTAACACACAATCATGTGGTTGCATATAATTAGAGTTGCATTTTGTCATAAGAAAATGAGATACAATTGACATGTCTATTGAGTAGGGTGAGAGAAAAATGCAAGCCAACTATTATTATTAATAATTATGGATTCATGAAAAACCTCAAATATAGATCTTTTAAAACATATGAATGCATACTTCTTTTAAACTCCATTACTTTAGACATTTGAAGAGATAAGATGGAATTTTAAACCATGTTGCATTTTGGAATTCACTTGTATTGATAATAAAATGCAAATTCTATCTTTCTATGACAATTTTGACATGCTACATAGATAATCAACCTTGTAACATGCTTTAAATGGGCCCAAGAACACTTTCAATGACTTTTTTGTAATTCTTGACAGTCATAAATTCATTACTATAACTTGGCATGATAAAGCAAAAAATACAATGAAACCTTTGGTGTGTTGTCCTTATCTGTTGCTTGGACTAATAAAGACCATGGATTGATGAAATCAAAAAAATGTGTTGTATTTGTTGTCATAAGTAATTATTTTCATCTGACACTTGAATTCTTGCACCTCCTCTTTCCCCATGTGTGGATATATTACCACACTTACCTATATTCCTTCCTAGGTATTGCTAGGGAGAAGGCATCACATACAAGATTGTTATTTACTTTTGGAAGTCATATGGGAAACCTATCCTCTGCACAATGCCTTCCAAGTATGTTGTATTCTTTGACCTTTCCTTCCACTACATATTGGAAGAGTAATAAGACAAATGTTGCACATTTTTGTTTGATATGGTAGTAGGGGTAAACTTTTGAACTTATTTATTTGTATGTTGTAATGTTTCATCATCAATTTCTTTTGTTTTTACTTTGTCATCATAGTGTGACACCTAGGAAATATTTTTTTTACATTAACTATAGGAGCTTAAGTTAATACTCCATTGAAGCATATCTTTTGTTTTACATGAGCTTAGAATGTAGTTCACACAACCCCACACAAGGAATAATTGTGTTTCTTCTTTAAACTCTAGATAATGTATGATCATATAACACTTAATGCAGGTATTATATAGTCCCAAGTAAATATATATAGAATTATAAATAGTTGAATATGAAATTCTAAATAATATATTATCATATAACACTTTATGCAATTCAAGAAATCATATATATAGAATCATAAATAACCGAATATGAAATTCTAGAAAATGTATGAGCATATAATACATTTGTGTAGGAAGTATACAGGTCCAAGTAACTATATCTAATATGTATATAGCTAATACACATTTACACCTATAAGTGCAAATGTATTATGCAATAACACTTGTGTGTGTATTGATACATATGTATAAATACAGTTACATCCAAAGTGAATATCTATGTATACGAGCATATAATAGTATATACAAATAATTCTATAAATGATCATTAATTGAACTTTATTTTGCTAAATTTTATGGATTTATAAGGTTATTTTTTCCTTCTTGCTCTAACCTTGGTAATTTCAAGCTCCTTAAAAGTATGTTAGGAGTTTGGTCTGGTAGAAATTCTGTAAAATTGCATAACTTGTGTAAATTATGTATTTAGTGATTCCTTATAACTTGCATTACCAACATATACATAAGTTATAATTATTGATCACAAGAGATGGGAAGCTTAAACTATTTCAAAAATGTATAAAATTAATTATGAAAGCTCAATATATATACATCACAATATCATGCTTTCAAATATAGGAATTTTATTTAAAATAATACAACATAGAATACACTAAATTTATAATTTAACTATAAAACTACTTGATACATAAATAGGTGTGATTGTGGTAACTAAATAAATACTTGGCCAAGCTTTTTATTCAAACCATTACATAGTTAATTGTTCAAATTCTCTCTGCCACACTTGATGTCAAAGGATTGTGGATTCAGATGCATGCTTACCTATTAAAGAATTAGGTAGGAATGCATTATGTTAGTAACATCAAATCACATAGATATTAATGCATGTGAACAACGGTTAGCTAAATCATTTGTGATGGGTTAGGCTTCTCATGTGGAGTAGCATAGGGAAGCTTTTGGCTTTGTGATAGGGTGGAAAATCATCTTGATGATACTCTCTCTCCTTCAAGGTTGAAAAGGAAGAAGTTCTTACAGAGAGTCCATTTGTGAAGACTAGGTCACATTGCAATTTTATACTTTTTAAGTAATTATGGACAAAAATAATATAGTAAAGGCTAATTCCTTTTTGTAAAGGGATAGGTGATTCCATTGGAAATTTTGGCTAGTGTTGAAATGAAAGTTGTCATAGTTGGACAACTCCTTTATTTTCTTTTGTACAATTGACACTATGAACTAGTCATTGCTATTATGATATGAATTGAAAGATAATTTTTTTTATATTATATGATGCAATTCTCAATAGTTTGAAAATCTACGAGGCTTCATTATGAGAACAAACAATATTATAGTGCTTTAATTTTGATTCATTTCTTTGTTTATGATTATATTTTAGTTTATTATTATATGATAATGCTACTAAATGATGAGTAGATAGTACAAGGAGTGGTATCCCCTTGATTCTTCATAATCAAGATAGAATCAATTAGACCTTTAGCCTCAATAGTAAGCATCCATTTTGGTAAGACTTTTCAATGTAATAGATGTTTTTATACATCCTTTTGGTTCATTTCATAATTTATAAATGTTAATGATCTCTTTAGATGTCCTTTCAAGTTGCTGTATACTTATCTTACAAACTATTATTAAGATGCCACATATTTTCAAATGTAGCAACTAATTAGTCTTATGATCATTATTATATAATACACTATTATATTGCATAATTAAATATTGTGTTTACTATGATGTTGAACATTTTTCAATGTTGCATCCCATAATTAAAGTACCATGATGTAACACATATTTTCAAGTATGACATCCCATATGTATATCCATCCACTTTAGGCTCTAGCTTCCTAACCATTCCTACCACATGTTCTATGGTGAATAACTAATACAATTATCCTTTTGAAGAAAAATCATAATTTACACACAAGACACATCCCAAGAAAAGTGCGTTTAATTCATATGGAAAAAACCATGTTTCCTCAAAATAGTTCCAATCCAAAAGTTTCAACTATATTATATATATATATGTATGTAAAATATTCATATGGAAAAAACCATGTTTCCTCAAAATAGTTCCAATCCAAAAGTTTCAAATATATTATATATATATATATGTATGTATATATACATACATATATATATATATATACATACATACATATATATATACATATATATATATACATATACACATATATGCAGAGAGAGAGAGGAGAGGAGAGAGAAAGAGACATACATATTAATGCTATATATGCTGTCAGACATATATATACATGCATATATATATATAAGATACATATATATATATATATGCATTATATATATATAGTTATGCATATATATATATATATATGCATATATATATATATATATATATTAAATCTCAAATATCTTAGATTTATTCCCATTGATAAACTTCAGATTTCCTTCTTGAAAATTCAGCTACTGATTCCAAATATAAATATACCCTATTTCTCTAAATCTACCCAACAACAAATATGCATTCATTGAATTTTTAAGATTTTTTTGTAAAAAATTGGGTACTAAATTGATTTTTCACAATTTTTAAACAACCAAAGATCTACCAAACATAATGGAATTGTATTCAAATCTAATTTTCAAATAAAGGAAACAATCTCTCGCACAAAAAATTAACATAGTTCTTGCATTTAGATTTTAAACCAATTTATTTAATATCCTATGAATTTACAAACTAATCAACAACAAAAATAACTCAAGGAATGGTAACAACCAAAGGAGTTGCATTTCTTCAATCCAAAAGCAAGCCAAGTAAATCCTTAAAATAATCCAAGCTTTTAGATCTAATTAATTATAATTTAAACTATGTTAGGTCCAAGGGTGACTAAGAGATTGATTTTCTTGATTCTAGTGTCCTTTCAAGTGTTTTATCTTAGAAATATGTCTCAATAAGAAGTTACAATTATTTCACCATATCTCATTATTTACAAAAGGGAGAATGAAATGACTTTTCTTCTACTCTATCATTGACTAGGGTTTATTTAATACATATCACATATCCACACCTATAAGTATAAAGTAGGATCTCCTTCTAATTTCTCTACCCTTTGGGAGGTGGAGTTATATGGATAAGATAATTTATTTTGATTTCCCAAAGTTATACAAATTTCTCTACTCTTTGGGAGGTGGAGTTATATGGATAAGACAAATTTAGACAAATTTATCTTATCCATATCTAGTCCCAAAGTTAGACAAATTTCAGGATATTGGTTTCCTTATTGTTTCCCTTATTCTTCTTTTCCTTGCCATCTGGGCACAAGAACTTTTCAAACATTAACCATCGATAATTTTTGTAGAAAACTTACATAATGAACTCATAGGGCCAAGTGTTGAACTTGGTAGCTCTAATACCAAATGTAACATACCCAAAGTTTACCCTATTTATTTCACCCAAGTTTTAACTCCGAATGTGACAAGTTCAAGTTCACAAATACATGGAAATAAATTTTTCCTTTTCAATAAAACATTTTCACATTTGAAATAAACCCATTTCATATTATATTGCATAATAGAAGTAACATTACATAATCCCAAGTAATGAATTCATTTTTAAAATATGATTTACAAATAGATTCAAGATCATAATTACATAACATAGCTTCAAGAGCTTAATGGTACAAGAGTACAATAGTTAGGATGTTCACATTTGGAACTCACATCTTCATCTTCTTTTGTTTCACAAGCTTTGGCTACCAAATGCATGATGGAGAGCATCACCCAAGTTCTTTTCTACCAACCACAGACTTAATGTGGTCCCCTGCACATCTTCCTAACCGGTAAGATGGCCCTACCCTTCAACGAAGAGTTTGGTATGGAAACCCTCTAGAATAACACCTACCTGAGCATGGTGTTGTTTCCTACATAACTAGTGTTTTCATACACTATATGCCCACCTAACATGCATGACACTCCCTACTAGCTATGCAATCCTAGCTCATAGTGAACTGACAAAGTGTACGTAGAGGCATCTACACTTACTTTGGTGAAAGTTTTCATATATATATATAAAATAAATCCACTTTCTATGAAGCGGTGTTGTATGTTCACCCACTCCCTCGTTCAACTTGGAAACTCTTTTGACCTCAAATAACTCTTGACTAGGTTTAACCTCAACACAATAAAAATAAGATTCCATTCCATAAAGTGATTACACACTTAAATTGATCTAACTGACCAAATAGGTTTAATCCAACCTTCGGTTTATACTAATCCAAGGTTTACAAAAGTGATAACACACTAATAGTAACATCATAGACCTTAAAGGCTTGAAATAGTCACTAGATTACCCTTTTCCATACTTGTAAGGTTTTCCCCAATATTAACAATCATAAACAAGGTTTCATTCGAGTGATGAGAAACAAATATTGAACTAATAGACCAAAAAGGTTTAACACAATCTCTTGAATACCCAGTTACATACTTGTAACACTTTGGGTCTAGCTATTTCCTCTTATTCAAGTTCTTTCTTTTTAATCATGGAAGTAAATACTCTCTTAATACACAATTAGTTATTACTGATGACTCTATGTCATTGACTAGACACAACTAGTCTTAATATAAATCACCAACAATATGTCAATATGTATAATAATTCAGATTTAAACTTGATTTGAAGATTACTTCCTCATATTGAGTCTTAGACTCTTTGTTGTCATATCTAATATGGCTCCATCCTTCTACGATGGCATAACCAATCTAGTTATCCTTGACATTAAATTTCATATAAAACCTCATGTTCATAGTAATGTCTAATGAACTAGTAAATTAGCATAATAAGCTATTTAACCTCTAATAAATTCAACTAAGAACCTTTCAACTAATCTCCAATTTCCTCATGGTTCTTTCTAAGTTATTCTTTGCATCATTTATATAAGGTTCCTATGTTTGTATGATCACAAACAATCATAAATCCTTTCCCTCAATATAACACATAAATTTACATGCTTAAAAGGTATGTTAAGTTCATATATAATCTGGAGGACATTTTTCAGCTTGAGATTAGTCTATATTTCTGCACCTTAAAGTCTCCTCGCATTATGGATTTGGTTTGCCATGACTTAAATTCCTCTTCTTTAAAATTAGAATACTATGAGTAGGTATAGACTCTTGGTCAAGTATAATATAATGTCATTAAAAAAGGTAATTAGAACATATATATCTCTAATACGTTTTTCAACCCTATTGTTAAATATCAATATAATCACATTCAAGTGTATACCCTAATACTAGGGAAGAAACTAATATCCTACTTTCAAAGCTTATAAGCAATCAAGAACATATATGTTCTCCACCCATGGTTAAACTACCAACATAGGTATACATGACATCATACTCTAGACAATGATGACATTACTTCTAACATGCTATCAATCCCTTTACATCTCCATACAACATAACTCATAGAAGCATTATATGTATCATATTATATCTTGGATATTATCATAATACCTTATAGATAGCTTCACTTAACTTATGTCAATCAAACATTAAAATCATGGTAGCAATGTATTATGCTATTAAGATAACTTATCCCAACATATGTAAATTCAAGCTATATGCATAGCACTATTTAAAAGCTACAAAGAGAAAAAATGATTGAAAAAACACTTGCAATCCATAGAAAAACATAGTATCAAAATAAAAAATAATAATGGTTAGGAATAAATAAGCACGCATAGAAAATATAGCTTCAACGAAGAATTCACAACTCCATGCTTGATGCCAAAGACTCAACTTGCTACCTTCTCCAACCCAGTCTATTTCCAATCTAACCAATCAATCTAAGCTCTCAACTCTCAATAATCTACTCTTAACTCACAATAAAATTGCTCCTCTAAACTCACAAAGAATTACTCTCAAGCTCTCACAATTCTCTCTCAGAAAATAGCTTAGTAAAAGAACAATGAATGAACAGTAATGATCAATCACAATGAACAACGATAATGAACACAATGAACAATGAAATAAGAAACCATCAACCTCTATTTATAGTGATTAATAGAGAGACTCAAAATTATAATATAGCTATGAAATTCACCACCTTTCGTTCCCATGCCAGCTATGGGTTTTGCTAGTAGAAAAGTTAGCAAAATTATCTCACAAAAACTCTCCATAATCTTCCTCAAGTTGCTATGACCCATTGCCAATTTCTTCCCTTTGATCTGCTGTATATTGACTCAGCAGAAAACTCCTTTCTCATAGCGCATGGAGTCCACATACTTCCTAGTTTTTTTCTTATGCCAGTCGTGGAGTTTTTACAGCTTGCACATGTTGAAATACTTAGTCAAATATTTTAATATGGAGCTATGTGTGGGCTTTTCATAGTCCCATTTGCTCTCATATTCCCATCGTGGATTTTTGCATCCTTTTAGCTTACTTATGAAACCTACAATGGAGCTACGGTTTGCACAATAATCATATTACAAATGCACTTCAAAACAAAAACAAACTTCTCTTGCCATCTTGCCATTGATGCAGGAGCATCCAGTGGTGTAAGGGCAATCCTACATCATCCAAAAAGATTTACATTTCTTGTTTGTAGTTTCTTATATGTTTTTACAGTTTTGGATACCCTTTTCTTCATAATGTAATTCCCAACTTTCAGTTTTGCTTTTCTACTTTTTCTGGTCAACTGCTATTTTTAGCAGGTATTGGAATTTGAAGGTATTTGGGGAAAAAAATTATATGGGAGGATTCAAAATGGAAAAATAAGAAGATTGGCGAAAGAATCAGGCCGAGAGCATTCCCGGTTTGAAAGATATTGCAGTTTCAGTCTCCTAGAATTGCACCTGAAAACCTTCCAAATCAGATTTGAGGCATTAAACGGCCCCAAAATGGCCCCAAAACTTGCTGAAATTGGCATAGCTAATTTAAAGCACGATCTTGACTCTAAGACCTTTCCAACGGTTCAAACGGTTTGAAAAATGGAGTCCCGGGTCAAAAGTTATGGCTTCCGGAAGTTAGTGCACTTTTAAAAATGTGCTAATTTTCGAAAAGGGTTTTAAAATTTGAATTTAAATTTGTAATTTTTGGCTCCAAACTGCTAAAGCTCATAATTTGAATGTTGTTTTGGCTCCAAAATGAAAAGGAGCTATTTATGGGTGGGGTTTTATGGTTTTTGGTAGCTTTTTGGGAAAAGTTTGCATACTGCGAAAAGGGGAATTCTGTAGTTTCTATAGTTTGCATGTATTGCAAAGCTCGAGGATTTGAGATCCTTTGCATGTAAGATTTTTATATCTGAATAATAATAAAATTCTTTGGTTGTGTGCATTATTTATGTGTCTTGGGTTAGCACCCTCGTCAGCCATTCATGTGGCAGTTTGACTAATTCAATAACTTGGGTCGCTGCCATATGCGTGGCATAACATGCACACCTTTATGCAACATTTACTTGCTTATCAAATATGATACCATTAACTCTTATATCACAATACTTCATGTGTGAAAATTTTAACTTTAAACACTTCTTATCCATTATATTATATGTGCGAGTGGCATATTAATATATCATTGCACATTTATATATATTTTAATATATTATAATCACTTGTTATTATAATATATGTATTAATATACATATTTATAATAATACATTCATCAACTTTAACATTTACATATATTAATATATATGTATATATATTATTTAATTAAATACATACATATATACTTATATATTAATGTATACATACATATTATTATTTTAATATCTTTACAAGATATATATCAATAGGTATATATAATATGTATTTATATATATATTTCTATCCATACAAATACACATATGTATGACTTGTCTACGTATGGGTATACGTAGGTATTTCTACCTACACATGCTCATGTGCACATACACTCATATATATATATATACATATTTATACATTTATTATATATACATATACATCTATATATATTTAAATACACAAAGTGTATTTCATATTTCAATACAAGGATTTAACACTATGGATCAAACCAACTAAACAATCATAGAGAATCAAAGACAATCACCCAAACATTCCTATTAACCCAAAAAGCTGTCACCAAGGTTTACTTACGGACTTAGAGCCCAAACTGACTTGACAAAGCTTGTCTAACCTAGGTCGTGAGTGTATGCATTAAATCAAGTAACTACATTAGTGGTTTCCATACCGACTTCCTTTCCTAGGTGATACTCTCCCTCTCCTCACTAGAGGGCTTGATTCTTTCCTGCATCCAACTTAGTGCATCATGAATGAAGTTAGACGATAACATGAAAATCATATTCATCTTATATCATTTGTATCATTAAAGCATTTAAAAAGCAATCTCATCTTAATGCATATTCATTTATTTCATTCATCCATTGAACATATTAAAGTTAGTCTTGCATTTAAAATCATATTTACTCATAAAGGTAAAAGTAATTTGGTAACTTAGAAATAGGGTGTAACATACCCTCCCCCTTAAGAATCATCGTCCCTGATGATGTAAAGTATCATAGCATATAGATAAAGTCGAATAAAGGTTTTACCTTCAATTCTAAATCATGTAAGAAATAGGAAAATTTCTATTAATATCAAAATAATCTTTCCTCGTAGCACTACCCTTTGCAATCTCGTTCTTCTTGGACCTTGCATTGAGTGACCTTGCTAACATATTGGAAGAACTTGCGTGTTTCAAGAAAAAATTCTCCCTTGAGAGCTATACACCACAAGTACATTAATAATGACTCATATGTACACCATAAGTACAATAGTGACTAACTCATTCATGACGCATATACCACAGTGATTGGAATAACATACTTATATATCAAAATCTTTGCATACTATCATCCCTAACTCACACCAAAACATCCATCAAAATACTACAACTTCACAACACCATGACATCATAAATCTCCAACAATAGTTCATTGCATCCAACCCTCATGCTAACTCCAACCCCACCACTCAAACATATATTTCCCAAAATCCTTCAGACATTTACCAAAATCGATCTTCAATGAAATTTCCCCAAGGTTATTCATCTACACATTTCACATCCACCTATGATCCTCACAACATGCAAGTCCTCACACAAATGAAGACTTGGCTCTCCAAATACAACATTTGCAACAAAAATTTCAAACATGAATATGAGGTCAACAAAGAAAAGCTATATGCTTGAGGCTATATACCCCTACCCATTCGACATAACGATACTTATGCCTCCTTTTCTAAGCAATTTTAAAATACCCAAGTTTGATAAATAGAAAAGAAAGGGAGACACTGTTGAGCATAGCAGAGAATTTTATGTTTCTTGTTTAGAGGTGATTCATAATAACACTTATCTAATGTGCCTCTTCCCCAGGAGCTTGAGGGGAAAAGATATGGAATGGTTCTCATGATTACCACCTGGCATCAAAACTTTCAATGAATTAGCCGAGAAATTCATAACACACTTCTCATACAACTTGGAATGAGAAATATCCATAAATTAGCTAAGAAATTCATACCACACTTCTCATTCAACTTGGAATGACAAATATCCATAAATTAGCCGAGAAATTCATAACACACTTCTCATACAACTTTGAACGAGAAATATCCTTAAAAGACTTATGTGCTGCCAAACAAAACGATGGAGATAATTTTTCTTCCTTCCTACAAAGATGGATAAGCATTGCCAAAAAATGTCCCTCTTACATACTTGAAAAAAAATTGGGGGAAATCTTAATTGAAAACTTAACACTAAGATAGGGTTCCACCTAAAATTCCAATGCTCTAACACATTCAATAAGTCATAAAGAATGGAACAACCATTTAAAAATCCCTCATAGCAAAAGGGCTCATGAAAATATTTAAAGGTAAAAAAGATAACCAAAGATACTCTAATGAAAAATCTTGATTTTGGTCAAAGAATAGGAATGTGGTCAACAATGGTGTGGTGGATGCTAAAATGGCTCCAAATGTTTAATCCATAATGAACTTACAAGCACCACCTATCTCTTCAAATACACAAGAAAATCAACAAAGAGGACCATTGCGACAAAACAATATTCCTTGGCATAAGTACACACCATTAGGAGAACCAATTAAATCGGTGTTAAAAAATTGGTTCAAGTCAACGTGATAACACTTCCAAGAATTAGTCAATATGAACCACAAGTTAAAATAGCATGATGGAAAGATACATAATTTTGTAAATACCATAGGGTAAAGAGACACAATACTCAAGGGTGTTTTAAACTGAAGAGCCTCATTCAAGATCTTATTGATAGAGGAGAAATTAGTGTTGAAAATCAATCCAACAAATCTAACAATGATCACACCATCTTCAAATATCCTTTACAAAACCATGGGAGAGGAAATGTTTCCAATCAGGTAGGTACTTCTTACTACAAAGCGATTAATTATGATTACGCCATTAACCGAATCTAGGAAACCAATCAACAAGTACCAACCATCACCATAAAAAATAAGAACACTGAATGTGTTGTTACTACTCATAAAAGCAAGGTTACTCTTCAAGGAGCCACACCCAATCCTCAAATTACTGCTAAGTACAACCTATTATATCATTTGGAAAAAATGCTTGCACAAATATCTATCTTGGAACTTTGACATGTATCCTATACATAGGGATATCCTAGACAAAGCCCTTAATGAATTTGCAGTACCCACAAACCTAAATGTTGATCAGTTTCAGGCCATGATAATGAATTTCACTTCCTAATAAAGACATTTCATTACATGGTCCCATTCATAATGAGGCCCTTCACTTATAAGTATTCATTCATAAAAACAAAATAAAATGGGTCATAATAGATGGTGATGTAGGTCTAAAAATTTGTACCTTAAAAGTAGTCAAAGCATTGAGGTACTCTAAGGGGATCATAAACCTGAATAAGAAGATAATCATTAAAGCATATGATGAGGCACACCGTTCTTTTGAAGGTTCCATCACTTTTCCCGTACAAGTTGGCCCAACAATAAAAGATACAATGTGTAAAGTCCTAGACCTAGAACTTCCATACAACATCCTTCTTGTATGTCCATGGACACATGCTATGTGAGCCATTCCTTCCACTTTCCATCGATACCCAGAATTTACTTATAATGAAACCGAGGTTACTATCGCTAGAGATCCTAACCCCTTCCATTATTGCCACAACCTAAAGGAACAAATGGAAAACCAAGTTCCAAATAATAATGAACCTTCATCTTCCTCAACACACACAGATCCAAATGAATTGATGAAGTCATTAGAAAAATCTACCATAACTCCTGAATTTAAGTTCCAGGTTTATGGAAAAAGATATGGAGAGTAAAACATGAAGCAATCCTTCTGCATAGAATAACTCCTCTCATCACCTCACTCTTACAAAAAAACATTGGCAAAGTAAGATATATCTACGATAGTCATCAAACATAGCCCAACCATATTTACCAAATTGGGAGATCTTCACGAGGAAACCATTGACAATGACATCTCTAAGTGGACATATAAAGATGAAGAAGAATAAGCTATACATCCTATTGAGAAATACACAAAGGATCTGCACATTATGGAAAAGATGGAATATGATGGACATAGTGGTCTGGGTTCATAGGGTCAAGGAATCATAGAGCCTATTATAATATAAAAAATACCATGATCTCAAGGATTTGGGTTTGGGAAGCTAAATAATGGGTCCTCAAGTTCCAGATTTACCTTTGAAGAAGTGAATAAAACATCTCCCATTATTAATATATCTAATGAGGATACCATTGAGGACTCTTTTGAGTGTATCACCAAATTATTCTGATACCATAACATTTATACCATATCATACATTTCCTTTGATACCACACCATCCAACAATAAAATTTCACTCATTTATCCCCAACTCATCGATTGAGATCAATGAGGACCACCTAGTTTAGACATGTTCCAAAATGATGAAGCAATTAATGAGTTCATGGGACTTTGAGAGGGGTTACCCTCAGGAGATCATAGACCCAGCTTCACCATAGAACTAGATGCAATGGAATACTTTGGGGAGGATGCCAAACCTTCCAGTCACAAAAGAATAACAATTATAAAAAGGTCCCCTAGTGAAAACTGCAATGTAGCACTTTCAGACCATGAAAAGGTAAAATAAAGGACGTATCCAAGGGTGAAAACCTTTCTAAGGCACCCAAGGATGGAAGGATTGAAAATATCCCTAAAAATAAAGATAGATCCCCTATTCTTGTGGAGAAGATTGAAGAAGTAAATATTAGTACCTCAGAAAACATCAGTATGGCATATTTTGCAACATCATTGTCATAACAAGAAAATACCAACTTCATGAAATTTTTCCAAGAGAGGCAAATAAACCTCACATGGTCATATGCAGATATGTCGGGGCTAGATCTAGAAGTTGTGTTACACCATTTTCCACTAACCCCTAGAGAAAAACCAATAAAATAAAAGAATTACTAATCAAGGAAGATTTACAAATTTTTTTGGATGTTGGCTTTATTAGACCTATTAAATACTCAAAATGGATATCTAATTTGGTACTTGTTAAAAATCCAACTAGGGGCATTCAAAGCTATATTGAATTTTGAGATCCCAACAAAGCATGTCTGAAAGATGATTTTCCTCTACCCAACATAGACATAATCATGGACCTAACAGTAGGGCATGCAATGTTATCACTAATGGATGTGTATTTTGGGATATAACTAGATTTGAATAGCACCCAAAGACGAGCACAAGACTGCCTTCACCTATCCATGGGGAGCCTTTTGTTGGAATGTTATGCCCTTTGGTTTAAAGAACACTAGAGCAACATACCAAAGGTCCATGATAACTACATTTCATGATATGGTGCACACACTTATGGAAGATTATGTTGATGACCTATTAGAAAAATCACTAACAGGAGAAGGTCATCTAGAGGTACTTTCCATTTTTTTTGACAAACTTGAAGAATACAAGGTTATATTGAACCCTAAGAAGTGTGTCTTCGGGGTTACATCTGACAAACTATTGGGATATATTGTATCATAAATAGGAATTGAAGTTGATCTAGTGAAAGTTAAAGCCATAATGGAAATTCCACCTCCCTCAAATCTCAAGCAACTACACAGTCTACAGTGAAAATTACAATCCATCCATAGGTTCTGTAGACACTTAAATTTTCCTGAATGGTATTACACACTTGAATTTGATCACTAACATCATTTCGTCCTAAACCCATCTTCTTATCGCTTGTTTGATTAAACTAACCTAGTTATTTAATCAAATTCATCATTTTCACCTATTAATCTAATTGACCTAATTGGGTTAATTCACCCCCTCTCGCACTAACATTTCAGCCTATTAAATTGAATAAATAAAATTATTTCATAAATATAAATATATTCAGGAATGTATCCTGTTGGCTCAAAGAATGATTCTTTTCAAACAAGCTTCGTAACAAACTTTGAAAGTTGTTACAAGGTGTGTTTGTTGAAATCATTCTCAACCCTTGATGCTTTCCTTGATCCATGCGATCTTTGATTCTCATCCATTGATGAGAATCTTTGATCCATGTGCTCACCCTTCATTCATTATTGTTCATTGATTAATCAAATTGATCTAAGCCCTTGACTCTTCATTTTCTTTCCTATAAATACATCACTATTTGGAGAGAAACTGATCCATCTTTTCAAAGCGAACTTATTCCATTGAAACTCACACTCATTTGCATTCATGTTTTACATTTGATAGCACTTTAGATTATTTCTATGCATAGTTAGCTTAAGCATCCATTAATGGCTTCCATGGTAACTTAGTTTGCATCCACTTAGTATATTTTGGAATCTAGGACTTGCATCTTTGAATCTTGTACACATTTAGCATAGATTGCATACATTTACATCAAACATCGTAGCATTTATCATGTTAAAATTAGCTTTCATCAGGTTTCGTCCATTTCTCATCGATTTCATCAGTTTCTTCAATAAAATTGATTGAAATAAGCTAATTATCCAAGGGATTGGGAAAGGGTCGCCATTCCATATCAATGCGACACCACTCCCCCAATAGGATAAGATTCAAGATCATAGAATAGATGTTTGTCAAGCTTTTGTGTTTTTAGCATGTTAGTTTAATGGCTTCTTCATTTTGTTGATATTGAATATCTTATTGAGATTAATTCTTAGGGTATTAAATAGGGTTTAAATTTGTATGGATCTAGCATATTTAGTCCACACTATGACATTGGTCACATTTTGGCGCTAGAAGGAGGGCTATACTGATCGAATATGACAAATTTCTCTTTAGATTCCCATTTTCTTGTGTTTGCAGATACAACGACACTATTGATGGATTCAGTGATGCATCTCAAATGCATCACTATACAGCGACACACTTTGGTTTAAATACAATGACACATAATTAATTTAGTGACACGTGATTTAATTTTGTCTTTGCATATTTTAAATAACGATGTTGAACTGATTTTTATTCGCATCATGAATTTCATTATAGCAACGTATTTGATATAGTGATGCTATTGATGTCATTGTTTACTGTAGAGCAATGGATTTGATTTTTCAATAGAGAGACACACTTTCGAAATGGCAAAACATTTGATGAAATTCAACGACATAATTGATTTCAATGATGCTTTTTACTGGTAAACAAAACAGAGACCTAATTTTTACATGTGCTTTAAATTTTTGATTTCATGTGCTCTCTAACATGTCACTGACATCTGGATTTTTTTTTGAGGCTAACTGGTTTTGCAAATTTGGGAAAAAACTAGGAAATTATTTACCCCAACTTGATGGGGTCATAACTTTCTACTCATTTCTCGAAATTTGAATCTGTTTGCATCGTTGAAAAGGTATCCAAGAGTACTAATTCAATCCCTAAAAAATTGTGCCTTCAATAATGATTTTTTAAGGACTGACACAATTTTCAACCCCAAATTCTGCTATGAAGGCCTCCGAAAATGCGATTTACTAGAACATAGAAAAAACCCAAAAAATTGAAAATTTTGATTTTCAAAATTTCTTAGTTTTAGTTATTGTAAAAGTGTTTTGACACTTATGGGACAATTATAACCCATCATGCTGCTTTGCTTTATGTTTGAGGACAACTAAACTTCCATTGGGTTTAAATTTTTTGTTCAAAGTTGGTTAAAATTGGACCCACACATCCTCATTTTGCAATATCGGTTTAAAATTGAACAAGACAATCAAACACTTTTATTTGGTGCTTAAAATGAACTCATTGCGCTTTTCAAGGTTAAAATGAATGAGTGCTTGCTTTGCTTAATTGTACTTGTAGTGCATATCCACTCCCCTTGCGCTTTGTGCGATCTTGGGTGAAGAGAAACACACAAATATACTTTCTTTGTATTTGAAGCATGTATCCTCTCCTCTTGCGCCTTTTGGAAATATTGGGTGATGAAAATAATTTTAAGCTTCACACTTTGTGTTACCTTTAGAGGGCCTACCTCCCAACTTGTGAGAGGGAATGACCCAAGCGATACTTTCTTTTCGATCCGCTATATAAATAATTGGTGTGACGAAAGTCATTAACCAGTTGGTGTGGATGCTTTATACTAAAAAATGTCTCCCCTAGTATTCGTGTGATACGTAAAAGCCCTTAGATATTTCTAAGGGCTAGGAGGCCTCTTAAATGAGTGAATCGTCACATGTATAGGCACCTATTTATCCCAAATATGGTCATTAAAAAACTTTGTTTGTAGTGGCCAACTTGTCCATCCAACGAGTTCTTTGAAGTGGCACATTGGAACTTGGATTCCAAGAAGTTACTTGCCCTATCTGATTTTGGTTAAAGTATAGAGGTTAAGACTTCATTCTTAACATACCTCTACACTCTTTCCTTAATTGTATGTAGAATCGTATCTTGTACTATGAAGAGCATGAGGCAAGCCAATCAAAAGAACGAACCACTTGAGCTAGGATTGTAAATGCTTGTAAGTCAGTTAAATACTTTGCTTGGTTCCAAAACATTTCAAACACACATCAACATGTTTCTCAAAATTTCAAACCCTTTGGTTTAAGCATGGATACCCTTTGAAAAGTCTTGATATTGATGATTGTCCTAAGGATTCTACCCTTAGAGAATTCTAAATATTTTGAATTATATCTAAATTAATGCTTTCCAAAGTTAACATAGGTAACTATGGCCCTAACTTCATGATTTTCACATAATGGACTTTGTGAAATAAATGATTTTTTTGACATAGACATTTTAGTTTGAAATTTAGGCAAGACATTGTATGTGGTAAAAATAACTTCATTAATCCAAGATTAAATAAAATGAACACCCCACATTGATGCATGTTCAAACTTTGACTCCTCAAAACAAGAAAATTGAGACAAGGAAAACATTGCAAAACATTGATTTCAAATTCTATTTGTCCAAATCATTGAGTTCCATTATCCAAAGTCATTGAGTTCTATTGTCAAAATCATTGGGTCCTATTTCCAAAATCATTTGAGTTCTATTTTACCAAAATCATTGAGTCCTTAGGGTTTGATCACTTTAGAGGTATAACATTTTTATCACTACTTGGTATTACAAAACAAAGGTTCATTTTAGGTTAACATTTTGGGTCAAACATTTCATCCACCCTTTTTCACACTTCACTTCACCAAACTTTATAAACTTTTGGACACACCAACACTCTTTTGAATTAGAAATCATCAAACCAATCCCCTAACTTAGCTATGTTGTGTGTGAAATGGATCCCTTTCCATGCACTTAGTTGAGTTGGTTATCACATTTTGTGGACAAATTTATCTTGAAAGTCACAAGTCTACCTTCAAGATTTACAAGTTCATTAACACCTTTCATCAAAACATCAAATCTCTTTGTCTAAAAGTGTTGTCCCAAAAGTTTGCAAAGATCACTCCCCATATAATTCACCTTTTCATCCCCCATTCACACCATTGGTCCAAAACTACTTAGAGTGGCCCTTTTACCAAAATTTGAGTCAATTAGAGAGTTTAAACATTACAAATCCTAACATAACTCTCCCATTGGTGACCCACAATCTATGGTTACAACAAGGTCACAACACAAGAGAATCATGGAACAAACCAAAGTCCCATCCACCACAAGTAATCCAAACCCACAAGAATTTGATCCAAGGAGCCATTATACCCCCTCACAACAACCCCAAGATCCATTGGGACCATATGAGGTAGAAGATATCACAAACAACCCATTTGAGCTTACTAAAGAAGAAATCCTTGAGCATAAACAAGAATGTCAAGCTTTAGAGAAAGTGTCTTTAATTTCCCCATCATTTTTGCACAAACCTTGGCACAAGGCTTGACTCTATCTACGATTCAACAAACTCCATCCCTTGTGCCAAGTCAATCCTTAACATCTAGTCTTGCAATTAGACTAGGAAGCAACCTTGGTCTCACTTCATGTCTAGGAACAAATACAACTTTGGGTTTTCACAACACGACCGTTCCATTAACCACCAACCTTCCCCAAAACACAAGTTGTACACCGACATTTGGAAAACCACTTACATTCCATGATGCCAAAACAAAATTGACATTTCAAGCACAACCATCTTCATCCATCACCACAAATACCCCAAGTGTGCCCAATGTTACACAAAGTAATGTGAACCAAGTGCCTCAAATAGGACAACAAGGGAAAGGTAACACCCTCACGCAAGGGAAACCCTTAGCAAGTGGTTCCAACAACCCCATGAAAACATCGAAACAAGTGGTTGCCCAAATTACTCAAGTTAATCCACCATCCACATCAAACCCATCTATCATCAATTTGAATCAAAACAACACATTGATCACAAGCCCCATCAACCAAGGTAATGCCTTGGCCCCACATCAAACATAACAAGGGAACCCTCAACACATCGGTCAGGGGAACCCTTCTAGTTGATTGATCATAGGTCAAAATGTGCCATTGACATCTCAATACCAAATGGCACCATCATCATCTTTACCATTAGTCCCCAAATCATGCAAAATAAAATGGGGTCCCAAATATACATTCCTCCCTCCCAATTGACAATCTTACAAGGAATGCTAGCACAAAATAACCTGCAACCATCTCAAATCAATCAACAACCCATGATCACCAAAAATCCATCCCAACAACAAAACACTTTCATGTCACCAATACAACAACCTCATGTTCTAGCTTTGCAACAAGCACAACAAGCTTATCAACAAGCCTTGCAACAACAACAAGTCCAACAAAAATTCTTAGTCACACAACAACAACAACAAGAAGCTCAACAACAAGCCCTAGTAGCGCAACAACAACAATAGGCCCAACAACAAGCACACCAAGCAGCCTTAGCCACACAACAACAAGTGCAACAAGCAGCCCTAGTGGCCCAACAACAACAAGAAGCCCAACAACAAGCCTTGCTAGCCCAATAATATGCCCAAAAAAAAGTTCTCGCACAACAACAAAAACAACAAAAAAAATAGTGTTTATACTATAACCCTCAACAAAAATCGTGAATACAAACATGTTTGGAGCATATACACCTCCACCACCATCACCTTCACAATATCCTACAACACCATACAACACCCCATCATATCAAAATACCATGTACGATTCATCCACCTTCCCACAATATGTTCCTCCACCAGACCCGATATGGCATCACAACTCAAGGCACTTATACAATAAATGTAGGATATTCAAATGGGAAAGACAAAGAAGCCCCATACACAACAAAACCTATGTCCATATCCATTCAATTGAAACATCGCATGGTACCTTTCCATCCTGATTTTGAGGTCCCTAAATTTAATTAATACAAAGGGAGAGGAAATCCCGTGGATCACATCATAGAATTCAGTTTCATGTGTATGGAGGTCACCTACAATGATTCCTACTTGATGCGCCTCTTTCCATGAAGTTTGGCACACCCATCCATCGATTGACTTTCACAATTACCTCCAAGTATCAAAACCTTCCAAAAAAATCATCGATAGATTCATAGATCACTTCTTCAATATTGACATGGATGTAAGCTTAGAAGAGTTATACACACTCAAGCAAAACAAAGGAGAATTATTCACTAATTTCTTGCAAAGAGGGAGACAAAGAGCTAGTAAGAGCACGTGGTTCATTAATGAAGAACATAAAGTAGGGATTATCATAGCAAATTTTGATCTAGATTTATCCTTCCACTTGAAGATGCAATGTATCACCACCTATGATGAGCTTGTCCCTAGGGCCCTCAACATTGAGTAAGCTCTAATCGCACAGGGAAACACACAAGTGTATAGAGACAATCAGCCATCCATTGGTTCTAATGATAAACCTTGCTTTCGGCCAAGAACAAGAATGTTACTAGTGATGGTATTGTTGATGCAAAGGTGGTCTTAACTGCTCCTAAGCAAGCAAACAACCAATCCATTAACACTCAACATGCATCCCAAAGAACAAACAATGCACCTAAAAGACAATTCACTCCCTTAGGGGAACCTATGGAGGATGTGTTGAATAGGTTGATACATCCTAATCTTACCACACTCCAAGATTTCTCAAACTATCAAGAGCCACAAGTCAAACCTCGTAGCTATAGAGACGATCATTTTTGTGAATTTCATTGATATAAAGGTCATAACACACAAAATTGTTGTAGAC
This sequence comes from Sequoia sempervirens, assembly GCA_007258455.2. NCBI lineage: Eukaryota > Viridiplantae > Streptophyta > Pinopsida > Cupressales > Cupressaceae > Sequoia > Sequoia sempervirens. The sequence continues at coordinate 17,976 of VDFB02001715.1, read as the reverse complement.
TCAAACATCTAATAGAGGATCTTATTGAACAAGGAGACATTGATGTCGATCAAAATTCTGGGAATGAAAATTTACACAAACCCTATGCCTAATCATACAAAAGAAAAAGATTCAGGAAATGTATCAACTTCAAAAAGTATAAACCATACTCATGATACCACAATGAGACACATTTATGGTATTCATTCATCACAACATGAGGAATCATGCATGTATCAAGATACTATTTTAAAACAAAGTCTATACCAATCAACAATGTCGAGCAATATTTGATACCATAATTGCATCAATTTGTATCAGATTATAATATCTATCCCACATATGACTCAATGATTGGGCATGTTGAAGAAGTTCCAAACAAGCCAAAAATATCCCTTGTTACACCCATACCCATAAACTATTGTGAAGAGTCTTTTTATCGATGATATATCATCCGCCCAAGGATCATGTCAAGAGGAGGCTCTTGAGGATAACAAAAGTTACTCTGAATTGAATCAGGATGAAGAACCTCTATCCCTTGAGTTTCACCAAAAGCTAAGGGACATCTTCCGAACCATTTTAAACTCCAAATATGTCCTAGATATCACCCCTAAGATGTTTCTTTCTGACGGACATATAGACGTACTTCATCCAAAACAAGAGTCTCCCACTCTTGGTATTCCTACACAAGAGAAAGCAACAGTCGAGATTCTTGATTCTTATAATGATTGTGCATCATCAACATCTTTTGAATCAACACCAACATCTTTTGAAGCAATATCAATAGATAATGATGTCATAGAATCAGAGCAAACAATTTATATTCCTGAATAAACAAAACCCATAGCAATATCATGTGTTCATGAAAAGTCATATTCAATGGCTATGGATAAGAGGATACATTATTAGGGAAAAGGATTAGGTATTGATAATACCTTCATAATGCTGAGCTCAATATTGACTACAACAAACATCAACGTATGAGGCACATAGGATCCTTATGATGAAACTACTATCAACACTACAACTAGTCATATCATGAATTGTCATCCACCCATCATCTCATACTCAAATGGTGACCAATGTAAAAAGAAATATTCCTATCAAAGCAAGGAGAAGATCATCAAAGAAAAAAAACCAGTAAAGCAAAAAGGACACGTCAAGTACAAATGGATACCAAAGCAAAATAAAGAAAAGCATCCCTCCAAAGATCCACTAGTCAAAGAAACTATGGGGAAAAATAAAAAAGGGAAATGTATCCATCAAAAGCATCCTAAAATACACAAGCAAGCTTCTCAAGCAAGGAACAAAGTATATCTAGTGGTTGCTCCTAATTCCAATCAAAGATCTGTTCCCACCCATCATTGCTCATCTTCCCAAGTTTGGAGAGTCAAGGGTTCCAAACCATCTACCAATCCATCTCATATTCCTTTACATATATCATCATACACTCCATTCATGATATCCAATTCTCACATTGACCATGTGTTGGAAGCTACCCTTCATCATAAGGATTTCAAAGGTACCATATCGTGATGTGCACACATAGACAAGGTTAATTCCGATATCCACAAGGTAGATCAGATTTCTTCAAAATTGTATCCAAGTGCTTGTCAAAGTAGCTTCTTCAAGTAGGGTATCATTGGCACGTTATGATAGTGGCCTCTACACCAGCACCACCAGGTGGTTCAATATGAGGGTAAAAGTTTTCAAAAATCATTAAGAATAAAAAAATCAAAAAATCAAGAAAATAGTAAAAATAAAAATTGTCCTCCAGTGAAAACCACTACGGTGGTGCTTTGGGAAAGTACTATGATGAAAACCTAGAAAATGGATGTCATGAATAAAATCAAGCATCTATATGATCCTTCTTAGACAGAAGCATCTCATCCTTGTCATGATAAATCCAATATTCCCTCCATCCATCCAATCCATATTCATCCAGATATTCCACTTTATCTTGATCTTGACAAAGATTCAGCGTATACTTCAACTCTACTCATGGAAATTTTTTGACAAGATCTTTACCATTTTATCTCATGAGGTCCCATAGCCTATATCTAACATGATAAAACTCTATTGAACTCTTCACATATACATTGCCTATCTTGGTTTGTCCATTGATCTATGAAACATTGCTAGACATTGGGGGCAGGTTATTACACTCTTGTTTTTGAATAACTCTTGATCCATGTCTTATATCTCACAATGTGACATCGACATCATGATCTAGGTATCGTTTACCTCAAAATATCTCAAAAAATCCCAAAAACACTCATAAAACTTCATCAAAATCCAAAAACACTTACAAAATTAGAAAATCCAAAAACATCAAAATCTCGCACAACTAAAATCCAAAAACATTCAAAAAATGTAAAGTCAAAATCCAAAACACAACAAAAATCCCTAAAAGGTCAAAATGCCAAAAAATCAAAATCCAAAAACAATACCTTGTCGAACTACATTGTCTCTGAGCTTGAACATAGGCAAGACCATCATTGATGTGCCCCCGAGATATTTTAGGTTAGGAGTCCATCATAATAAACTAACAATCCATCAATTGTTCATTTCTCGTCAATAAAGAGGTCAACATCAGTCAAACAATGTGGTCTCTACGTGTAGAACATAGGTAAGGCTCATCTTTGATAAGCCGTTGAGATAGTCTTTTAGGTTAGGTTCTTGGTCGAAACTCATAAAACCCCAAAACATTTGAAAACTTAGAAAAATAAAATAAAATTGAAAATTGAAAAACCCCAAAACATCATAAAACCTTCAAAAAACCCTAAATAGCCTCAAATAATCGAAAACCAAAACATTCGCATAAACATTCGAAAAAGACCAAAAACAACCTCAAAACATTTTTTTCAAAACATCAAAAACATTGAAATATTCTAGAAAATACAAAACCACCCCTCCCATTTCAATTGCACCCGCAATAAAATTCCATCCATAATAAAATGATCGTCATCCTCACCCTTTGGTAACACAAGCAAAAAAAAAGTACAACAATTAGCAAAGGTAGAAACCTTTAAATGCAAAAAACAAACTCTTGATCATTATCAAACATGTCAATCAAACTTTATATCAATGATCTTTCAAACAACTTATAAACCTACCAATATCCTAGGATGCATCCTTCATACATGTTGGAGTACGGGAACCACTAAGAGGGGGGGGGGTGAATCATTGTTTCAATAAACAACTTCAATTCAATGGTTTGTCAAAACATAAAATCTCTTTGTAATCATTGAATGTTCAATTTCAAGAGTGTAACCAAATGTGATAGCCCATAGAAAATCCTTAAACAACATGAAAACTCAAATGTTGCAAAGTAGATAAAGGAAGCAACAAGACTAAATTGCATGAAACATGATAATCACATGGACAACAAAAGTATCATAACACAATATTTTTTATGAGTGGAAAACCCTCAAAGGGATTAAAAACCACTCGGGAAAAATTGCCTCACTGGCTTAATAAAATCCCACTGATTACAGAGCCTTAATGGCTACTTTTTGTGCTTCACTGGCTACACAATGTGTCTCACTGCCAAAGGAACCTCACTGGTTACAAGTATGCCTCATTGGAAAATACAATTGCGTCACTAGCAAAATCTCCTTGGTCTTAATAACCAATCTCCAATGAAAGAAGAGATATAACTTCAGGGGGTTACCTTGTTACAATACAATTCACTATACTATCTTTTCATCAACAAATCTCATTGCACTCAATAAATCTCACTACACTGCACCATACTATCCTTTACATACTTAGAACACTTGTCATACAAATTCATCATACTGTCTTGAATGAAAACATGAATGAAAATCAGAGACTTTTACAACATCATTACCCTGTTATGACAATAAGTCAAGACATATAACCATCTACATATTCAAAGAAATGTAAATCAAATTCATTCTCTGTGTATCAAACTCTGGTCAATCTGGTGTAGCACACTTTTCAGTGCAAAGCAAATACAAATAAAAGCATTCAAACTTCCATACATTGTTATCCCTCTGTCATTGACTAAAATTCACTATCACACACCATTAATGTCTTTCATTGCCTCTCTTCAAACTCACTTTTTAGTTCAAAATGCGTTGGAAAAACAAACTTAAGCATTTCTATTCCAACATAATTAAACAAAGACACTTCTTGTAACACACACGACTAACTCATCAATAATGCATTAGATTCACAGTTTATTAAGATCTAATCAAACTTCATAAGCTTGTAATCTCACTTTAGTCACAATAGTTTGTGCAAAGAGAGACATCTCATGGGTATCGCATGCTAGTTTTCATAGTCTATTATTCAAACCTCTCCTTTTCATTTTCTAATCATAAACATGGTACTGTTACTTCCTCATAATGCAAACACACCAAAAACCTTCTCATCATCGTTGAAGTCACCATTTATACATTATACACCAAAAAAATAGTTAACAATACTAAACATAACAAAAATCCAGATGACATTCAAGTGAGTGTCAAAGTTCATACCCCTGGAAACGGTTGTTTCCAAGATTTAAATACAAACCTTAGATCTTATGTTACCGCCAATGAGAATATTAAATAGAGACCATTGATTTACTTTTGAGCAGTGTAATGAAGACTCATAACCTATTCACCCGGTTGTGCTAAGGGTAGGGGCCAATTTCCATACATGGGTAACACCCTTTAAGTGACCTTAACTCGCTATAGAACTTAACCTTCATTCCACCTTTAAAAACACTTTACAACATATAAACCCTAATGCTCTTTTGGAACATAGAACAAACCTAGGGTTTTAGAAAGTATGCAAATTTCAATAATAAAAAACCTAGAGTAGGACATCTCAACACAAAAGTGCATTTCTCTGTCTTGAATCCAGGAATATAGCAACACTATGAAATCCAATATCTAAAAGATGAATCATGAATACCTTTGAGTATCAACATCAAAAATCATTAGACAATGATCAAACATCAAACATCAACATGTACCTAACTTGTATCTTTCTCCTTTGACATCAATTAAACATGAATGACCTTGTAACAATGAAAGCATCAACATCAAATCTAAGCACAAACTGTTTTGAACTCTAAGCACAAACCCTTTTGCATCATGAACAATTGACATCAATGACAAACGTCAACTCCTACAAACTCCCCCTTTGGCATTGATGTCAAACCATCAAAAAAACAATTGCACCTTCACTTGCACCTCGTTCTACACCTAGTTGCTCTTCTCCCCCTTGACAACAATGACAAAGGACTCTGTTGCTCTTCTCCCCCTAAAAAATGCATGCTTCCTACAAATTCACTTGAAACAACACTTGTTATAAAGTAAATGGTCACCACTATCAAAGATAATATGCACTGCCAAAGACAAGTATTTATCACTTCAAGAAAAAAAAAGATAACAACTATTAGCATGAATAGAGAGTTAGTCCCAACACATTTTCAGTATGACCTCAACTATCATCTATCACTGCAAATATTGAATTGATCTTAATAATAATATGAGAATGACCAACATAAAAACATTAGCTAGAGCCACTGTCCAAGAAAGTAATTGAAGTAAATGGTCTGCAATTGGCCAAGTCCATGAATGTGAAGACTCAAAATGAATGTATCCAATTATTGTTCATCATCAAGAAAGTATTGTTCATCATCATCAAGTACTGTCACTTCATGTATGGTTTGTTTATAGCAGTAGCAACAAACATAGTTGCTACACACTGAAAACATAGACACTCTTATCAAACACTTGTGTGTCTCAAGACAATCATCACTGTGCTATGCAATACTAGCATTTTATCATCTGCATACACTTTGTCAGGACACTAATAGTGTTACCATATCCCTACAAGCACCACAGACATGTGTCCGAGTAACTGAGGAACCAATCAATATAACTAGACTTTGCACATGAACAAAATACTCCCCCTATGAAGACAAATCTACCATTCACTTGCAACACAACCAACTTCAATGATCTACATACCTATTTTAATATTTGCAATCACTGTCTTGGTGGCATACCAATGAGTATTGTGGGCATCACTATCATAGTCCTTAGCATCACTTGAAACCTATACTTTATTGCTCCCCATGTCCAAGAGTGATCACTATTTCAACTTCAATGTCATTAGCTTTACTGTCACTATTTTAAGCATTATAGTTTGTTGTCTCCAAGTACCAACTTTCATGTACACAAATAAACAAAAAACAAGCATTATCATTACCCAAAGTTAGTCCAAGAAATAGTTTTGTGAAAGATTAAAGGACTCCCAATGTTATCTCCAAGTGCTATACACAACCAAACTAGTAAGACAGATACATCAAGATACTGTCCAGGAATAGTGAATATCAAAGATTCACTATTGTAACAAACAATCTAATGCACAATCAAATATCTCTGCAAACATTATCCAAACTGACCGTTTCTGTGTTGGAACTCATAGTTTCATTACCACTGTCAAAGAGATCACCTCAAAGCATAGCACTGTTGCAATACCAACAGTTCAAAGCATTGTCATGGGAGTTCAAGCAATTTTAGTCAACAAGAATTCCAAAGCACTCCAAAGTGGGAAACATTATTGTCCACACTCAACTTTGTGCAACAGTCAAGCACATGAGCAGATTAATTCACAGTCACCAAGGAAGGAACATTGTCCAGACAAATATTCATTTACATTCATTGTCCATGTAAATACACCACAAATGTGCAAGAACCAAGAAGTGTACTCCCCCTGACTAAAAGCAGGTGTAGCAAAACAAAGCATTGTCAAGATTCTCCTTGTAGCATGTGCATATACTTATCACTGTCCAAGATCACTACACTATTCAAACAAACGTGTTCACTCCTTTTCAAACCTGTACTGTCATTGCATATTGCAACTGCCATTTCACAAATGGCAAGCAATGTATACTTCATTGTGACATTAATGTGGAAAACAAATAAAGGCACAAAAAGAACACTGTTGGATTACCATTGGTTGGAGTATACAAGATGTGAGCCACTGTTTCACAAGAAGATCATTAAAAACTATCAAACTAAGCAAAAATGAAAATGCCACCTCATTATTGTTGGAAGACCAAAATCACTGAGAGGGGGGGTGAATCAATGATTTATGAGAGCCACAATATTTTTTTTGGTTTTTTGTTTTGAGTTCAGTGTTCACTTTTAAACAAAGAAAAATAAATGAAAATTTGAGAAGCAGACTTGACTTGGGTATCAACTAAGCATATGAATAAGACATTGAAATAATTTTTCACTTGGAAAAAAATTCATAACATTAACAGGACAGCTTTAGTATAAACGTTTGCAGAAATGTAAAGACAACCATTCAACATTGAATTGATAAGAACAAACATCACAATCTTGCAATACTATCATAACAAAGCAATGCCACTATGAGACCAAAAATTTGACAAGTGGAAAACCCTCTTGGGGTAGAAAAACCACTCCAAAATGATGCCTCACTGGCTTAAATAAAACCAGAATTTACAATGCCTTACAGGAAGAATTTAGAGCACCAACTCTAGGAGCACTGACCCCTTACAGATTTAGGAACACCCATTCCAAGGAGCACCAACTCCTTTTAATGCAAATCAATTATAGTATCCTATCAGAACCCTAGAAGTGCAGATTTTGCAACTCTAGAATTTCAATAGAAAACTATGTATGTAAACAAATCAATAAGCACACTGAAGAATGTTGTGCATCAACATCTTCCTTTAAAAAGTATCTGAGATTCAATGATTTTCAATATAAAACAGTTTCTTATTACTGTAAGAATAAAGCCTGATGTCTCACAACATTTCTTTTTCACCATCCATCCGAGAAATACCAAAAACCCTTCTTAAATAGAAGCAAGATAATTTTTGTATGCCGTTTGAATAACTGAAAATCAACTCGGGTTAGGGTTTAGAAACCCTAAACAAAAAAAAGTTACCCGAGAGAAGAACCATCAGAAACCTTGATTATTAACCAACCTCTCCAAACCGATTCCTTAACAAAAGCATTATCAACACATTATTCACAAAACTAATCATCATTTTCCTTTTTCTCAACCAACTGATCCAAAGCTCGAAATAAACAAAAAATTGTAAATAAATGATAGAAGAAACTGAATAATAAACATGATGACCTGTCAAAGAGTTCCCAACGACCCAGCTGAATGTCACTGAACTGGCCGATGTCCACACTTGAGCTCTCAAGTTTACAATTATCATCGAACCATCCATTATACACATGTTCCTCAAGAGTATCGATCTGCACTGTTGAAAACATATGGTGGTTGCTATGGTTCCAAAACAATGCAAAAGGAATTTTCCCTAGTTTTTCACTTCGTGCCTTTTGAAGACTTTATCTAAAACAATAATGCTTTGAAGTCCGGTAAGAAAAATCAACAATATACATGATTTAAACAAACATCATAATGTTTTTGAATCCAATGTCAAAAAAACATTTGCCATGAATGTCGACAACATTATTGCCACATCATAACCAACCATATGCTATTGGTACCAAATCACCAAGTCAATCACCGATGACTTATCAAATACAATACCTTGCACTTCCTTCTCATGTTTTATGTGACTGTCCCGTATTAAACATAAAGCCCGAAACATTAACCAAGTCTACCATATGACTTTTGATAAAGTCATGTCCTTTTAATGATATGAATTGTAATTAAGTCCGATCCATATACAATATAAACCATGGATACAATTTTATTGCCAAAGCCATATGCCATAACAATATGTAATAGCAATGCCACCAAGAAAATATGAACAAACAATCACATTAAAAATGTAACAAGGAAGGCCAAGATCACCTCAGAGTATGCAGGCAATCTGAGTCTATAAATACTGCAAGCACCAATGAATCATATATTCCTGAAAAAACATACCATATGCCTTATGTGCATGCCCTGTCACAATGAACACATATTAAAAATTAGTACCAACATATACATGTAAAAATTGAAAACTGAAAGTACATGATGAATCATGTGAATCAACACCACATGAACCAAGATAAATATAAATGTGCCACCAAACCAAGCTGCCCAAAGCAAACTGAACCCTTATAAGGATGAACCCTTATTAATATATGTCCAACCAAAATCTCGTTGAAAGCTTGTATTACCAAGCATCAAATGTTGGCACACTATGTGTAATCAAAACTGTAATCAAAACCTTGTATGCTTTGTGCAAACCTTGTATTGTATTACCAAAACCAGTGATCATCAAGGACAAACAAATGTGTCACCAAAAACAAATGTGTCACCAAAACCAAAGCCAATTTTGTCATCAAGGACAAACATACATGCCATGAACAAATGAAAATGAAAGCCATGGACAACTGAAAGCCAACAATTATCATGGTCCAAACCACTGTCAATACAATCAAATAATACAGTCCAAATGAATGCCACAGTCACAATGACTGTCTAAGTGATGCCAATGACTGTCAAGTAAATATGCATTATGCACTGTTAATAAACTATGCAAGCCATCAAGTAGAAGATATATTTACTATACCATATTGAGTAGAAAGAATACAATCCACAAGGAAAGAAGAATATCACTGTGCATCAAAATCAAAACACCAACCTCACTGTTCAAGTTTAGTCAATTGTTTAAACATAGTCTAACATTTATAATGCATGAAACTCCTCAGTGAGTTATGTATCTGATCAATTGAGAATTAGTACAAAATATGTCCTGAACATCATTAAAGCACTGTTTGCATGCAGAGCATTCAAGTTCACTGTTACCAAAGACAAGCAAGATAGTAGTCTTCAAAAAACTAGAACTATTACCAACATCAGAACACCAAATCATTGCAAAGATACAACTTCTTTGCTATTGACTAAGGGGTTTAAGTGATATATCAATTATCATCTTCCCCTCACTTCATGCTAGTTTTTATGCATTCACTAATTTTTCTTGTGCAACATGCACAAGCTTAGATTCTTCTTTTTCTTTTTGTTGTTCCCTTCTCTGAACCTTCTTCTCCGATTTCTTCTTGTCACTAGATGCTTGTGACTTTGTCTTTTTCTTATGTAAGCAATCATTTCTCCTCTCTTGTCTCACAGACCTATTTCTACAGTACTTTGCAACATAACCATGGTTATGACATTTATAACATATTACATTCATATTCCTAGAGAATGCATATTGACTCCTTTTAGACCTTCTTCTACAATAACTTTCTTTATGCCCATAACCATTACATGAATAACAATAACCATGAAATGAATAATTGCACCCCACTGATTGATCTTGCCAAGTAGATGGAGATCCTGTGAACCAGTTGGCTCTAATTCTTCTTCCTCTGTTGATGTCCTTGAACTGTCTACTATCATCAGTCTTAATTTCTGAGTTCTTCTTTTCTTCAGTCTTAGGGGCAGCAGCGTGATAACTTAGATCTATCTTCTTTCTTGGTGTTTTTCTGACCCCATAACTCTATCCTTCTTCATATCCCAAACCAGTAACATCCTTGTGATGTTTTTTCTTGCTCAACATATGATATAAATACTCAGTACTCTTTTCAAATTGGAGTGTCTTGTGTAAGTTTGAAGAAGCTCTTCCTAATTCATCTCTCAAAGATACTATCTCAGATTCATACTTTTCACAATCAACTTCTTTGGCCTTTAGCTGCTTATTGACTTCTTCCTCTATTTTCTTAACTTCAACAACTTGAACCTTCATATCTATTATTTGTTTTTCTACATTTTCAAGGGCTGAAAGAGTTTTGGTCTTAGATTATTTTTCCTCTTGTAGCTACAATTTTAACCTTTGGTTCTCCATTCTAAGTTTCTTAATCTCATCAAGAGCATAGATGAGTTCACCTTCCATATCAACCTCATATTAATTTTCATCAAACTCTTGTTAAAAATAACTCACTAAGTGATCTCCTTCTTTGTCTACACTCTTCGGTACAAAATCATTTTTTGTACTAGGTTTAAGTGGTGTTTTTTGTTTAACACTCTATTGGGTATTTATTTTTTCTTTGTTTCTTTTACTTTTTTCCATAACGAGTACTCCACTACTAGGAACCCCTAAGTTGGTTAGACTTATGCAAGGGTATGGCTCAGATACCACTTTTTGGAGTACGAGAAACATTAAGAGGGGGGGGGTGAAACATTGTTTCAATAATCAACTTCAATTCAATTGTTTTTTAAAACACAAAATCTCTTTGTAATCATTGAATGTTCAATTTCAAGAGTGTAACCAAATGTGATAGCCAATAGAAAATCCTTAAACAACATGAAAACTCAATTATTGCAAAGTAGATAAAGGAAGCAACAAGACTAAATTGCATGAAACATGATAATCATATGGACAACAAAAGTATCATAACACAATATTTTTTATGAGTGGAAAACCCTCATAGGGATAAAAAACCACTCGAGAAAAATTGCCTCATTGGCTTATTAAAATCCCACTGATTACAGAGCCTCAGTGGCTACACAATGTGCCTCACTGGCAAAGGAACCTCACTGGTTACAAGTATGCCTCACTGGAAAATACAACTACCTCACTGGAAAAATATCCTTGGTCTTAATGACCAATCTCCAATGAAAGAAGATATATAACTTCAGGGGGTTACCCTGTTGCAATAAAATTCACTGTACTATCTTTGCATCAACAAATCTCATTACACTCAATAAATCTCACTACACTGCACCATACTATCCTTTACATACTTAGTACACTTGTAATACAAATTCATCATATTATCCTGAATGAAAACATGAATGATAATCAAAGACTTTTACAACATCATTACCTTGTTATGACAATAACTCAAGACATATAACCATCTTCATATTTAGAGAAATGTAAAACAAATTCATTCTCTATGTATCATACTCTGATTAATCTGCTATAGCACACTTTTCAGTGCAAAAAAAATACAGATAAAAGCATTCAGACTTCCATACACTGTTATCCCTCTATCATTGACTAAACTTCACTATCACACACCATTAATGTCTTTCATTTCCTCTCTTCAAACTCACTTTTCAGTTCAAAATGCATTGAAAAAAAAACTTAAGCATTGCTATTCCAACATAATTAAACAAAGACACTTCTTGTAACATAGATGACTAACTCATCAACAATGCATTAGATTCACAATTTATTAAAATCTGCTCAAAATTCATAATCTTGTAATCTCACTTTAGTCACACTAGTTTGTGCAAAGGGAGACATTTCATGGGTACCACAAGATAGTTTTCATAATTTTTTATTCAAACCTCTCCTTTTCATTTTCTGATCATAAATGTGGTATGGTTACTTCCTCATAATGCCGAACACACCAACAACCTCCTCATCATTGTTGAAGTCACCATTTATACATTATACACTAAAAAACAGTTAACAATACTACACATAACAGAAATCCTGATGAAATTCAAATGAGTGTCAAAGTTCATACCCTTGGAAACGGTCATTGCCAAGATTTAAATGCAAACCTTAGATATTATGTTACCTCCAATGAGAATATTAAATATAGACCATTGATTTACTTTTGAGCAATGTCATGAAGACTCATAACCTATTCACCCAGTTGTGCTAAGGGTAGGGGCTGATTTCCATACATGGGTAACACCCTTTAAGTGACCTCTTAAGTGACCTTGACTTGCTATAGCAAGTCACCAAACAAATAGAACTTAACCTTCATTCTGCCTTTAAAAACACTTTACAACATATAAACCCTAATGCTCTTTTGGAACATAGAACAAACCTAGGGTTTTAGAAAGTATGCAAATTTCAATAATCAAAAACCCTAGAGTAGGACATCTCAACACAAAAGTGCATTTCTATGTCTTAAATCTAGGAATACAACAACACCATGAAATCCAATATCTAAAAGATGAATCATGAATACCTTTGAGTATCAACATAAAAAATCATTAGACAATGATCAAACATCAACATGTACCTGACTTGTATCTTTCTCCTTTGACATCAATTAAACATGAATGACCTTGTAACAATGAAAGCATCAACATCAACTCTAAGCACAAACCATTTTGCATCATGAAATATTGAAATCAATGAAAAACATCAACTCCAACACTACAATGGGCATTATCATTGGAAATCACTTTGGATATTTATCCTCAAAACACACCCTTTTGGCAAGAGATATAAATAACATTGACTGTTTTTTTTTATCTTGTCTTATGATTTATCTTTTTGACCCATTCTGAGGATCTCTCGATGATGTCTATCAAAATTATTTAGAGATAAAGGAATGGGGCATCGATCATTATCTTTTTTTTTCTGTGCTTGTTGGATATTCTTGTAAAATAATCTTGGTGCATACTTGCTTAGTTGTGTGTAGGGAAGTTGTTTAGAGTAAATTGTTGACTATTACGTATGCTTTGGTCCAAAATATTCTAAACTTCCAAACTACATTCCAACGAGGTTTTCATATGTAAAGGTGTGAACAAGAACTATCCTATCTGTTTACAGAGTCAATGTCCATCACACTAGATACAACACCATCCTAGTTTTCAATACCTTGATGCATCATATCTATGTGTTACATCAAAAATAAGGAATGATAGAAAGTACCAATCCCAAAAATGAGAAAATGACCACTCTCATCACCATAATCTAATAAAGTCTCGATGAATCATAGACTTGTTGGACTTCTGAATCAATCTCAAAATCAATGGTCAAATCCATTCTTCTTATTCTTCTATCTTTACTAACATTTCTATCCAAGTATCGAATTTGTGTGATATATCAAAATATACATGAGGCTAACCAAGGCCGATGACTGTCTATACATCATAAAATCTATCTACATCATACGTTTGAGCTTTCTAGTCCTCTTTGAGCTAAACTAATGTTGCACCTTTGTCACAAAATCATCCCGAAATTGCAAATTTCTGCTCGATCTCTCGGGGGGTAGGGTACCAGCTTAATTCCTTCCGCTGGGGCAACAATGGGGCATCTAAAAAATAAAGAATTTTTGAATTTTTGATTTGAGTAGCAATTTTAATCCGGAAGCGTCAGTCTTTGAACCAATGCAACAGGTACTTCGCTTCAAAGAGGGGCAAAATGTAGACACTTAAAATTGTCCTTAATGGTATTACACACTTGAATTTGATAACTAACATCATTTCGTCCTAAACCCATCTTCTTATCGCTTGTTTGATTAAATTAACCTAATTATTTAATCAAATGCCTCTTTTTCACCTATTAATCTAATTGACATAATTGGGTTAATTCACTCCCTCTCGCACTAACATTTCACCCTATTAAATTGAATAAATCAAGTAATTTAATTTAAACCCTAATTCCTCTTATTTAATTAAATAAATTTAAAATATTTAATTAAATATCATATTTGTATCCCCTTTTCATTAAATAAATCAATAATTTAATGAATATCATATTATTCTCCATATTGCACATTCAAATTTAGTTTTAATTAACTAAATTGCTAATTTCCCTCCATCCACTTGCATAAGGAATATTCTCCTATTTGGCTAAAAAAAGGAATGACTCTTTTCAAACAAACTTGGTAACAAACTTTGAAAGTTGTTACAAAGTGTGTTTGTTGAAATCATTCTCAACCCTTGATGCTTTCCTTGATCCATGTGATCTTTGATTCTCATCCATTGATGAGAATCTTTGATCCATGTGCTCACCCTTCATTCTTATTGTCCATTGATTTATGAAATTGATCTAAGTCCTTGATTCTTCATTTGCTTTCCTATAAATACATCACTATTTGGAGAGAAATGGATCCATCTTTTCAAAGAAAACTTATACTATTGAAACTCACACTCATTTGCATTCATGTTTTACATTTGATGGCACTTTAGATTATTTTTATGCATAGTTAGCTTAAGCATCCATTAATGGCTTCCATGGTAACTTAGTTTGCATCCACTTAGTATATTTTGGAATCTAGGACTTGCATCTTTGAATCTTGTACACATTTAGCATAGATTGCATACATTTACATCAAACATCATAGCATTTATCATGTTAAAATTAGCTTTAATCATGTTTCGTTCATCTCTCATCGGTTTCATCAGTTTTCTTCAATAAAGCTGATTGAAACAAGCCCATTATCCAAGGGATTGGGAAAGGGTTGCCATTCCACATCAATACGACACCACTCCCCCTATAGGATAATATTCAAGATCATAGAATAGATGTTTTTCAAGCTTTCGTGTTTTTAGCATGTTAGTTTAATGGCTTCTTCATTTTGTTGATATTGAATATCTTATTGGGATTAATGCTTAGGGGATTAAATAGGGTTTAAATATGCATGGATCTAGCATATTTAGCCCACACTATGACATTGGTCACAGGTTCATCTCATAGTTTGCACATCTATTGCATAAAGGTGTTACATTTAAATGGGATGAAAACTGTGAATGTGATTTTCAACAACTAAAAGATTACCTAGCATTGCCTCCTATATTAATGCCACAAATTCCAAGGAAACCTTTGTTATTGTATATATTGGCTACCTCAGTAGCACTAGGTTCTCTCCTAGCACAACATGATAATTCTGGAAAAGAATGTGTCATCCACTACATTAGTTGAACATTGATGGGATATGAACTTAATTACACACCTATTGAACATTCCTATTTAGCCATTGTCTTTGCATCACAAAAATTGAGGCATTACATGTTAAATCACTAGATCAAACTCATTGGAAAGATCAACCCACTCAAATATCTATTGAACAAAGCTACATTAACTAGAAGATTAGCCAAGTGGGTCATGATCCTTAATGAATTCGACTTTAGTACATAGAAAAGAAAGCCATCAAAGGAAAATTAATAACAAACCAATTAGTAGATGCACCTATGGTTGCTAACCACCCCCTAATATCAGAGTTCCCAGATGAAGGCACATTCACTATGATTCCTCCTCATAAATGGAAACTATACTTTGATGGATCATTTACACAGAACAAAGTAGGAGATGGCATCCTATTTGTCATCCCCAAGGTGATTGCATACCCAAGTCATATCACTAACATTCCCTTGTACAAATGACATTGTTGAGTATGACACATTGATCATAGGTCTTAGGATAACAATACAGTGGCATCTCAAGAAGTTACAGGTTTATGGGGATTCTCAATTAGTCATAAATCAAGTCAATAATGATTATCAAACTAAGGATGAGAAAATTATACCTTATAAAAATATGGTAGATAGTTTCAAGCAGTACTTTAATTAGATATAATTTGAACAAATCCCTAGAGTGAACAACAAAGCAGCCAATTCCATGGAAACTATCAGATCTCTCTTAGATATGTCTTAAAATATTCCACGTTGCGAGTTCTTGGTGCAGTAATTTCTGATAACTGCTTTCAATGTCCTAGAGTCTGAGCTAGTATGCGAAATTGTTGGTCCCAATTCTCCTTGGTACCAATATATTTATTATTATCTTTGTCACCAAATTCTACCCCCAAACTTATCCACCAATCATAAAAGACCCTCATTAGATGATCCCCTCATTTCCTTATTTTAGGTGATACACTCTATCAAAGAGGTTTTGATGGTATGATCCTTAGGTGTCTTAACATGGAAGAAGTAAAAATCGCCCTACAATATGTACATGATTATATTTTTGGGACACATTCTAGCGGTCTAAATATGGCCAAGAAATTAATAAGAGCTGGTTACTATTGGCCTATGATGGAACATGATGCCCACCAGTTTACACATAAATGTCTGAAGTGTCAACAACATGGCAATGCTATACATGAACCTACATAGGAACTACAAACTATTACCTCATTTTTGCCTTTTTCACAGTGGGGACTCGACCTCATGGGAAAGATCCATCTCCCATATTCCAATGACCACAAGTTCATAATACCACCATATAATATTTCATGAAATAGATCAAAGACATTCCTCTTATTGATATTACCAGAAAAATTGCCAAATTCATCTTGAACTACATCATTTGTCGGTATGGAATCCCTTCAAATATTGTCACTGACAATGGTAGACCATTTAAAACCCAAGGCACCCATGAATAGTGTCACCAATTCCATATACAACACCATTTCTTAACTCCTTATTACCTACAAAGAAATGACCAAGCTGAGGCATCAAACAAAATAATATTGAAGATCCTTAAGAAAACTATCAATGAAGTTGGTCGTGATTGGCATATCCACCTAAATCCTACCTTGTGGGATCATAGGACAAGTGTTCATACACCCACATGGGCTACCCCTACTCCTTAGCCTTTGGAGCTGAAGCAATCTTACCCATAAAGATTGAGCTGCCATCACTCAAAGTTTCTCTACACCATATTATAGAGGATGAAGAGTACAAGATTACTAGGCTTTATGACCTGAAGTTTCTTGACGAAAGGAACCTCAATGCACTAAACCACTTGCAAGCATATCAAAATCACCTTCAGTGTAGCTACAATAAAAGGTTATCATATGCAAATTTGAAGTAGGGGATTTGGTACTTAGAGAAAACCAAAAGAATCAATAGTATTGTAAGAAGAAAGGAAAATTTGAGCCCAATTGATTAAAACCCTTGATTATTACAATAATCTACATATCATCAACATATTAATTGTCAACACGTAAAGGTGAACCGCTTGATGAGCCCATCAATGAAATCCACCTCAAGAAATTATTTGCATGATCCCCTAGAGTATCCCAATCGAGAAATACAAAAAAATGAGAAAAATATAAAAATAATTAAAAAATAACAAAACTAAAGAGAAATGGGGGTGACCCTTTGGTGAAGTGGTGGGGCTTCTTGCTTGTAGGGCCAACAACCAAGGTTCAAACCTCATGTGGTCTTTCCCTACCGCGTCAAAAATTGAGACTATTTGACCTTGGTGTTAATGAGAGACCCTTTGGTGAAATGGTGGGGCTTCTTGCCTATAGATCCAACAACCAAAGGCTCATACCCTTAATATAAAAGAATTTTAAAAAAAGTGACTCAGAAGATGACGAGCAGTGAGAACGA
>VDFB02001714.1:0-25048 GCA_007258455.2 Sequoia sempervirens | reverse complement strand
TTTTAATGGAAATTATTGTTTTTGTATTTTTATAATGATGTGGAATTTTTCCATCTTTTATAAAAATATTCGTGATGAATTTTGATATTTATGTTATTTTCTATTTGATTTTATATTTATTTTGAGAATACATTTTTATGCATTTATCTATTGATAAATTTTGTAATTTTATGAAAAGTTAGGTCATTCTTTTAATTTTTATCTATTTCCATGTACACATATTCCTATACATTTGTTCACTCCTTATTGGCAAATGTATATGTTTTGATATATGCATCTTAATTAAGTATTGGTTAGTATAGATGTCCTAAATATGTTTATCTAAAAAATATTGAAAGATATCAATCTTGAGTTATTACATTTTTACTTCAAAACTACTTTATTTTATTTATATTATTTATGAAGAACTATATTTACTAAAGAGCTATTTTAAATACATATATCTAAAATATGTTGAGTAATATAATTCAAACTATTTTAATTACTTAAGAGTTATTTTATTTTACTTTAAAACTATTTTATTTGTTACATACATGCATCAAAATAAATATAAAATAAAACACACACACACACACACACATATATATTTTACTTTGTCAACAATAAATAAATAAATATATTACAAATTGATTTGTTTTTATTTAATAAATAAAAAATAAAAATAAATAAATATAAAGAAAAAAAAATTAAAATATATATTAATAGTGACAAAATAAATTATTAAAAAATATGTGCAAGTATATAATATTTACTAGACTTTTTAAATTTAAAATAAAACAAAATAATTAGGGTAAGTGTAGGTAATTGGAGTATAAAATGGTAAAAAATATTTAAGAGGCCAACACATACCTGTGTATGATCTACATTAAAAATAGTAAATGAGAATTTATTTTTTAATTTAATTTTGTGAATAGATGCATATGATATTGAAGTTTGTGTCACATCCCCTAGCAACCCCTTTATTTTCTTGTGACTCCCTAGTCCCATTGTAATTTGGATTAGGGATGGAACTTGTATTTGCAAAATGTTGTTAGTGTGTGTGTGTGTGTGTGTGAGGGAGAAAGAGATAGTTATGAACCCTTAGTTAATACTAATGAATGTTAGTATTATTATTATTTTATCTATCAAAATTTAATGCATTGATTATGTTTTCAACTAACCCAAACTATTATTGTTTTGGTGGAATTGTGCAAGGAAGATGGTTGACTACAAGTACTCAAGGTGCAAGGTGACAAAGATTATGTGGTTCCATGGAGAGAGACAAACGAATCATAGTTCCAACCCTAGTGTCAATACCCTATTGGAAACTTTTGTCCAACCAAAGGTTTACCTAATCAAGTATCAAGTATGTAGAGTTTAATTAAATGATTATTTTACCTATAGTTTGAGTTTGCAAGGATTGTCCAAAACCTTCATGCAACCTTGAGATCTCAAATGCTCTATTAATTACATTGATCATCCACTTTGTTTATGTTGTGAAGGTACGATGCTAATCCTGATTTGAGTTCAATAACCTAGAAGGTAAGGACTAATGTTAAGTTGCTAAATTACATACATATATTATTAAAGGTAGAAACATAAATAGAACACATAACAATCAAGAGATAAATAAAAATATTAAATATTTTAATTTGATAAAAGAAAGAAAGAAATTTTAAAAATGAAAGAGGATTATAAAAAAAAAGAGAGAAAAGAGAGAAGTTGGGTCATGGAAATACACTAGCGACCCAACAAAGGAAAAATGTCATTAATATGAGTCATTTATTCTTGCCCCATGATTGGAGACAACATGCATTTAATAAGAATGGTGCAAGGTAAGGTGGAAGGTGTGACCACACCATTAAGAGGTATGGTGAACCCCAAATTTGGGAAATACTTACAAAGTTTGATGGAGGATGACACACAAATGAAGAACAAACCCGTGACCTTCCTTAAATCTACATTTTGGGGCTCAATTTCACCCAAAAATTGAAGGAAGGGAATGCTTAAGGGTGTTTGGAGATATTCCAAAATTTTGGGAAGGGGATAGAGTGAAGGGCAACTAGATAAAGGCATGATAGCTCACCATTTCGGACATAGAGACCATCTTAGATGCCCTATCAGATTTCACAAAACATAATATATTGTGTTGGTTTATATAATTATTTAAATAGATTGATCAATTGGGTAATAGAACATGACAATTGGTTATTTAGGAGGATGGTCTGCTTGATAAATTCTTGTTAAAGGGACTATCTAATAAGATCTCACTCTATTGGTTTCTTTTCTTTAATAGGGTGATCAATTGGGTGTTATAAATTTTCAATAGTAGAGTAGTTAGGTTTGATGGAATTATGGTCATTAAGTCTATCAAAAAATATTGCAATTTGTTGATCTCTTATTAAATATGGTAATCAATTTAGTTGCATAACATATTGAATGCTTTGCATAGGAGTGTAACCAAGCTTGATGGAATTTTGATGTATAGGTCCATCAAAAAGCATTACACTTTTATAATTTTATCATGTTGAATAGGTTTCTAAATTTAACATTGCTTCATAACATATTGGACACATTGAATGATATAATGTCAAATGATAAGGTTTAATTGTTATATGATAAATAGAGATAGAGAATAACTAATTCTATAACCTAAATAGGCTCATTGGAACAAGTAGGCTCCCTCTCCAAGATATCATAAAATTATTGATGTTCATAGTACACTATAATAAATATCTCAAACTATGTTTTACATAGTCATGCCTAGAGGAGTGAGTTGCAAACTCTCATATTCGAAGTCTAGTTACTAGTTGCTCACCTATACCCACCTTTCTTTGGGTACATCAAATACTTCTATTGGTTGAGTACTAGTTTGAAAGGACCTTGAGAATGAATAGACTATCATTTCCTTCACATCACACCAATGCCCAAAGTACCTAGGTTAGTCATAGATGATGCCAAACCTAGGAAATTAACTATTTCAAATTAGGAGTCTCTTTTCCAATTATTGAGCTTAGCTCGATATAGGAGCTAACTTCTAAGGAAACACAAGAAGGCTGAAGTAAGGGAAAAATGAGGGCATAGCTAGAGGGTGTATACATCATAATATGTATATTGGTCCTCTCATTTCATGGTCATCCCACATAAGATAAGTTTGTCAATGTTCTAGCTTAATAGTAGTTAGGGAGCATGTTCTTCCTGTAAATTGTTTAGACATACCCTAAATATAGTGCAATGGTTTTCACCAATGTCAGGGAGCATGCTCTTCTTGTAAATTGTTTTGACATACAAAAGATTTATAGTAACTATATTTAGCACTAATTTTTATCATAACTCAATCTTTTATAATTAATAAACTACATTTTCTTATAAATATCAATAGGAATTATGTTGCTAGTTGGAGTTGATAGTGAACCCCAAAGCTCCCAAAAATCACCTGCAATCAAAATACCTATCACATTGAGAGAAAAACAAATAGTGTGCTCATGCAACCATGAGAGGAGTATTGATCTAGAAAATCGTGATGGCTTATATGTTAATGAATCTAAATTAATGATTACAATGAATGATGAATCTTTATAAAAGAAAAAAGAAAACCCTAAATCAAACCCTAGGTGAGGGGATTATGACAAGTGTCCTAATCATATGCAATGAGACAACATGACCTAATAATAGCTCAATCTAATAATAAAAAAAAATTCATAAGTTTATCTTAAGTGAATAACATAAAAGGGGCCTAATAATTAATTAATTATTAGGTGATTTTCCTATTTACTCTATTGATGCTAACCTAAAATACATTGTTACTGAATTTTGTTATCTTTGTCATTGCTTCCTTGAATCTGTTATGTTCTCCTTTACAAAATTCCTGGTAAATTTTCATGTGTTTTTTCGTCTATCTATAATTTTCTTTTACACTTTTATTGGTAATTTATTATTATTATTATTTTAAATAAGTTTTATTTTTTATTTTAAAATAATTAATTAAATATTATTTTATTCCTTTCTTTTTAACAATTTACTTTAAAATATCCTTTAGGACAATAAAATAAAGATATCAATTTATAATATAAATTTAAATCATGAAAATTTTAAAACATAATTTTAAAAATAAAGATAACTATTTCTAATATGAAAATAAAGCTTAAAAAATAATAAATTTTCTCCTCATAAAATAATCCATTTAATATGAAAATGAA
Organism: Sequoia sempervirens; assembly: GCA_007258455.2. Classification (NCBI taxonomy): domain Eukaryota; kingdom Viridiplantae; phylum Streptophyta; class Pinopsida; order Cupressales; family Cupressaceae; genus Sequoia; species Sequoia sempervirens. The sequence continues at coordinate 20,870 of VDFB02001714.1, read as the reverse complement.
GCCACCCAATATAGGAGTTCAAATTAAGTAAAGGATCAAGAACCTCCCACACATCTTAAAGATCATGCATAATCAAGGAGATAAAAACACTCGAGCCTAACGATAGGATCATAACCATGGCCACAACACCACATTGTAAATGCTCAAAAAATTTACCATACAAAGAAGCAAACTAACCACTCACACAAGCTAGGGAAGATTCATCATGCTATAAAATCACCCACTAGGAGAGTTCATTAGGTAGAGGACCAAGAGCCTCATACACATCTTGCAAGTCGTACATAATCAAGAAGAAAAGAACACCCCCTCCTAACAGTAAGGTCATGGGATCATAACCATGACCTAATTGTATAGAAAGCAAAAAAAAATATCATTTAAAGAGGCAAACTAACCATTCAAAAAAAATGGGAAAGGATCATTACACCCCACCCTCCTAGAAATAAGGTCATGGTGTCATAACCATGACCTAACCACTATTGAATAGAAACTCAAAAAAATTATCACTTGAAGAGACAAACTAACCATTCAAAAAAGATGGGAAAGGATCATTACACCATGTAACCACCCACTAAGAGAGTTCATTGAATAGAAGATCAAGAACCTCCCACATATCAACCCACCCTAAGGGTAGGCTCATAACCATGGGCTCAACACCACTCCATAAATGCTCAAATTTGGCAACAAAGAGAGGCCCCACTTGTGCAAGTGACTCCAAAAGAATGGCAACCTAAATATTCCTATCGAAAAGAATTATGCTCGTGATTCAAAACGAACATTCCTAATAATTAAAGAGACCTCCTAAATGCTAAAATTCCAAACCCCTTTTCTAGGCCTGGGTTTGAATCTTTAACTAAGTAATAAGTAATAACGCAAACCTTAATTTTTTAAAGTATTTTGATTATGTGGTCTAAAATTCCAAAGCCCTTTTATAGGCCTAGGTTTAAATCTTTAACTGAAGTAATAACGCAAACCTTAATTTTTTAAAGTATTTTGATTATGTGGTTTCATTTATACTGATAAATAAATTGAAAAAATTAATAAATAAATTGAAGCCGTGCAAATTTCTTTTAGAAATTCAAAGAAAAAAGAGAGAGAACACAAAGTGTACAAAATACTGTAGTTAGTAGTGATAATATTAGATGAAAAAAAATCTCAGATGAGAAAATATGTACAATACATTTTCGCTAAGCCCCAATACAATACATTTTGCAGGGGGCAATAGTAAACCCAACACATACAGACGAACCGAAAGGCTGTAACGGTCAAAGGACCAGGAGCTAAAAAATATATTCGATAATGGAATTGGGCCCTCCTATCCAGGAGACCTCCATTGTAAGGCTCCCGTCTTCTATCCGATAAACAAAATCGACAGACTTGTCATTCAATTTGCATTCCTTGGGTTTCCGCGAAGCGTAGGAGAGGAAATGGCCGCACCCCTTCACTTCCACCCTTACAGAGGCCCCGCCATGTCTCACCTTTTCTACGGCACCGCCCGTGTTGAGCATGTTCACCAACCCTAGGGGCGCAAATCTGATACCACAGGGCATCCTCCTCACGGGTGCGATGGTGAAAAGCTCAAAGCTGAAGGGATCCAGTTCCACCTGGATCTTCTCCCGCGGGCCGATCATGAGGAACTTGTTGGCCTGGGACATGTACACTACGAACTGCTCTACGCCCTCGATGGAGACTGTAGGATCATAGACCTGGTACCATTCTATGTCGGCCGGAGATACTGTGGAGTATACGCGCTTGGAGAATTGCGCAAAACATTTGTTTGTGCGCTCGGTTTTGTTCCACCCACCTCCCTGGCAGTTGAACGCACCCACCACGCCCGAGTACTGAATACAGACGGAGAAACAGTTTAGAAACAGATTTGGGTTGTTTTAGAGATTGGTTACCTAGTTTGGGAGTTTGTTAATTACCTTGTTGAGGTTCCAGATCTTTAGCATGGTCTGGCCGTTGTGGAGCGGGTCCTGGAAGAGGCAGTCGCGGGTAGGCAGGGCGTAATGGCGGCACCGCAGAATGGAGCCGTCGGGAACAACGAGCTTTTTCAGGAGGGAAAAGTCGTGGTCGCCTACCTTGTCGCTGACGTAAATTGGGCCGCCGGAGATTGCACGGGAGGCGGCATGGAAAGCCGCGCAGGGATGCGTTGTCTGAAACATGTCCCAGTCCGGCTGCATGACTTGCCCCATCCATAGGCTGTTGTAGGCACAGTGCACCATGTGGCAGCCTTGCAGCCAGTACGTGTCGTTTATGTCCAGCCCGTTGGGGTCGTTGGGGTCTGAACAGGGCCAGAAGTCGTCCCCTGATATAAAAGCACATATAAGCCCCATAAATTCATAGTTTTTACACAATCCAATCCAGAATCACTCACAATCAGTATTCACAAGTATTCGTCACATAAATCTATTATAAATTTTTAATAGAGTGAATATTGTGACATCGATGAGTGATGGCTGCTTTTTCTGGATTATATTATGGTGTAAATTTTTTCATTTCACACAATCCAATCCAGAATCAGTCATAATCCATATTCACAAATATTCATCACATAAATCTATTATAATTTTTTAATAAAGTGATATTGTGACATGATTAAAATTAATAATAGATTTCCACAATTCATAATATTGATTGTGGCTCTTTGTTATTTTTAGATTAGATTGTATGAATCCATTGACAACAATCTAATCCAAAAAATAGCTGCAATCAATATTCACAAGCCATCAAATTTTAGCTAAGAAAAGAACCAAAAAAATCACAGGCCATTGGGATTTTAGTCAAGGAAAGGAAAGAAAAATATTCACCAGCCATGGGATTTTGTCCAAGAAAAGGAAAAAAGAAAAATATTCACCAGCCATGGGATTTTGTCCAAGAAAAGGAAAAAAGAAAAATATTCACCAGCCATGGGATTTTAGCCAAGAAAAGGGAAAAAGGAAAGGGGAAAAAATAAATTCAAAGGAATCTAAGAATTTGTCCTTCAGCAATCTAGGAAAATGAGTGCTCAACCAAACATTTTAGACCCTTCTACACATTTCCACTGTTGGGTTTTCTTTTGCATTTTCTGGATCTTTTCTAGATATTTCTCCTTTTGTACAGTTCGGTATGTAACAGTAAAGGTTACGGACATGGAATCAAATGTAACAGTATAAAGGTTAAAGTTCTGGAATCAAACAATTATGTCCAGGTGGAAAAAAAGTATAAAAACTGATTTGGACTTAGAAATTTTAAATAAATATTAAAAAAATTGCACTTACCAACACGGCCGAGGGTGATCTGCTCAGTGCCCAGATACACAAAGTCGTTGCAGTGCTCCATACTGGCAATCACTCCATTTCCCTTGAAGTACTTCCTGACAGACTCGCTCAGCCCATTGAAATAGGCCTTGGCCAGTTCCACCCGCCCGCCTAAGCCCTCGCTCAGCAACTCCAAAATCTGTTCCCATAGATTCAAACCATATTAAATTCTGAACAAACAAAATAAAAAACTCCTAACAGTAGTTTCAAGAAGAACTGAAGCCTATAGTAACATAAAATTCCAAGTAAGACACTCCAGAGACATTAATTCATTCATATTGGACAAAAAGTAAATGGAAGCAGGAACGAGGACTAATAGGACTAATATATACTGACATGAATAACGTCGACCTTCACGCCATCGATTCCCGCCCGGGACAAATACGAGTGCAGCGCATCGTACAGTTCCACAGCACGGTCCGGCGGGACGAGGCCCACGCCATTCTTGACAATTTTATCGACAGCCAAATCCTCCATGGTCGTTTGCAGCCCAGGAGAAAGCCTAGGAGTCAATATTTCCGACGGCAAATTTGTACTCCCGGGGCGCACACCGCCCCAGTAACCAACAAAGGCGTGCCAAACATACACGTAGTCCAGATTGTGAAACTCCGTTTTCAGATCCCGAACAAACGCCGCCATTCCCATCTCCTTTTCTTCCTCCTCCTCGCTTTCATGAGCCTTGTCGCGCAGCGACCCGCCGACATAACTAGCAAATTTGTAATTCTCCTGGAAGCGCGTTAGCCGGCAAGGCATCTGGTCACCCGCAACGGTGAGCGCCATGGCTTCTTTGGACGGATCGGCGTCGTTAGAAATAGATTGCCACCCGTCATCGATGAGCACAAGACCCGGCGGGCACCCTCCATCAGCGAGCCGTTTCACGCCTTCCCACACACCTTTGGGGGCCACAGTCAAGTAAAATGCGTCCCAGGTACACCAACCGAATTTATCTACAACGCCCGGCAAGGTCTTCTCCTCCCGCAGGCGGAAAGTTTTAAGATGCACCCGCAGGGCCCGCATCGCGTCCTTCATGAGATCGTACGGGTCCGACCCGGCGTGCACGTATACGACGCTCCTGAAGTTCGAACCCGCGACGCCTTTGTCGCAGCTCTCCACGCAGACGTCCACGTTGTCGTCCTCGCCCGGCTGCAGCGAGGCCCTGAACGGGCCCTCGATTATGGGAAGCACGAGGACGTATGGGTGTGGGGCTAAACCTTCGCTAGCCGCTTTGGATTGCGTATCCAGAAGCAGAAACTGGGTCTCGGTCTCCATGTCGGAGCCCTTGCTTCCGACCCAATGGGTCGTCCACCAGACCTTGAAGCGGAAAATGCTGCAGAATCTTATGTCTTTGAGCTTTCCCAACGAGGTCACATGGCGGCTTTGCAAGGTCTCGCTTTCGAATCCCAGGAAGCATCCCGTACGGTCTGCCACCTTGGAATTGCAGAGATCAGAGAAGGGCGAGACATGGACATTGGGGGGCACGTCGAGCAGAAATGGCAGGTCGTGGACAAAGAGCTTCCCGTCTAACAGAGTTATGGGCTGCTCTACAGGTCCTAAAGGTTGTAACACCAGCTCTGCATCGGATTGCGAATTGGGAGCCATTCAGCAGATACAATATTTTTTTTAGCTCAGAGCTAAAATAACTGATCTAGAGTTCGACTCTCAGGCACAATTATATGGATAAATTGGAGAGAAATACAGAATTCTTCACCTCCTTCCTCAATGTAATTCACACTAAAATGACAAAGAAAACCACGGTTAAACACAGGAAGGCTGAGGCTTATTTATAGCCAGAATTGGCAAACGGGCAAGTGGGTCTACGAAAGTTCTAGGAATTACACGCTGGGACAGATAGCAGGCGTAGATGAACTGTAAGAGATCAGAGGATAGGAATCCACCACTTGTCACTATCAGCGAATCTCAGAGGGCCGATTGGTAGGCCCCGCATATTGAGAGAAAAGCCAATCAGCGGAAAAGGCAAGTACGTGCATACCACCGCTTTTTCTAGAATTTGCCTGTATAAATTACGGTTAAAGAACATTAGCCTAGACTTCAACTACCTTGTTATGAACAATCCAGTCTTGGCAAATGATATTTAGGAAATACCTTCAAAATAATGAATTTAAGATGGCATTCATTATTCCAATTCTTCCAACAATTAAAAATTACATTCTTAGAGAAAAGTAATGTTAGGTGTATTTGGCATCAATTTTGATATTTAGGAAATACATTTTTAGATTTTTTCTTCAAGATATTTTTTTATATATTCTTTTTGTAAGTTCAACACTTGGTAGGGATTGAATTTCTTTCTTCAAACATGGCTTTATAGGTTTTAATGCATTAAATAGTTTAGATTGGTGTTTTTTTTACAAGAATTATACTTTTGGATTTTTGTATAGGTTTCTTGGCCCTTTTTCAATCGTTCTTTGTAGGATCAATAAATAATCAGGATTGCATTCTTCTTCTCATACTTGGCTCTATAAACGTAAATGAGTTTGGTATTCTAGATTAGAACATAAAACAACTCATTTTAGTCTAGTCTACCAAGAAAAAGACATGTCAATTTTATTAGGATTCTTTTTTAGAATTATTTTGTTAGGTTATGCCATCTCTTGGTTGATATATATTGTTAGAATTTGGAACTTTTTTAGATCTTCATTTTGTTTCAACTCTAAAAATTTAGAAATAATGTTATTTTTACTTCGAGGCTATTGATTGTTCTTTTCTCTTAATGTAAAAGTGCATATGCTTACTTCTTCATTCTTTAAACCTAGGGGTAGGTGAAGAAAGTAACATTGGAATTCCAATGTCTCCAAAACCTTCTCAATCACTTGATGAGTACACCTTGTACCATGAGAAAATTTCTACTCAATGGACTAGTGATTTGGGGCCAGAGTTAAAATTTAGTGGACAAGTCTCTCAATAACAATCTAGATGAGCTTATGTGTGTGTGTGTGCAAAAGTTTTATAGTCCTATATATAGATAGAACTAAAATAGTAAATGTGTTTGTTATTTGTTCATTGTGTACATGATACTCTTGAGAAATATGTATGTGAATGTTATCTACTAATATGATTGCTATTATCTACATATATATTTGCTAAGCTAATGCTATAATTATATAGATTACATCTTATGGAGTCCAAGAGTCATTATAAAAGAATTATTGCCATGCTTGACTTGTCATCTCTTAATGTTTGAGTGGTGTGGCTAGCAATTTATGATGTGCTAGTAGATGACATAGCATACTGCTAGCCTAAAGAGTGCCACATAGTTTATTATGGTGACTACACTCTAATATCAAAAGTGTAAAACTCAAAAAATATGGTGATAAGCAATGTAGATTGGTCTTTTGTGATTTATCTTAGAGGTGTGTCTAACCTTGTTGAAGCTATGGTAGAAATTATAGAAGGTTTAGCATAACCATGGTTGCTCTCAAGTCTAATCTTGTGTAGAGTGCTCTTCGCCATGACTAAAGTGTGTGATATCTATGAAAGACAAATGAATGACCTTAACTTTACAATGAGCATCTAGGAGGTACTCTATTATATAATACAACATGGAAGTGTTATTGTAGCTATCACAGGCCACAAGAATGTTGTTAGTGTTATTGTAGGAACCATTATTAGTCCATCTTATTGGATCACTAATCCTTCCTCGTAATGTAATAGCATTAGTTATGTTGTCTATAAGTAGGTGTAAACCCTTGACTTTGAGATATTGCTTGCCAAAAGGTGACCCCATAATAGTGTGTCCCACTTTTTGGCCTAGATGGAACATTGAAATCAACACTTTTAACTAATTTTCATTTTTTGTCACTTATAGCAAGCAAATCATTAAGAATTTGAAGATGATGTGAACTAATAATGTTTTAGATTTTATATGTAGATTCTCAATATATATTTTTAAAAATAAAAATAATTTGTGTCATTTTTAAGTGTTATTTTTACTTTTTAGTATTTTTAATAAGATATTTATTCCATAAAACATAACTTTTATTAAAAATAAGATAAAAACATAAATTTCTACACATAAATCGCTAACATTGATATCTAGTGCATGCATATTTTTCATAATTCTTTTTGTATATTTTATTTATTATTATTTTTTTATTCTCGCTAATTATAATATAGAGTGATTTGATTTCATAATGTATAATTTTTTTATATATTAGAATTATTATTTTATTGAAACAAGGACATTGACATGGAGTGTGAAAATAATTTTTAGAATTCTTTTCTTTATTTTTTAAGTTTATCATGTGCATCAAATAGAGACCCTTATGTTTGGTAAAAACGTGTGTTCACTAACAAAATAAAGAATAATATCAAAATTAAATTTAATACATTAGAAATTATACTTTTCAAAAAATTCTACTCTGATGCCTATAACCTTGTGAAATTTCATGTCATAATGACTCCATTTGATGGTTCAACCCCTGCTTTGAAACAAAATAAAAATTCTTTAAAAAAGCTATGAGCAATTATGGAAGGCGTCTTAAAGGTACCTTCTCCCTTCCATTAAGTATTTTGAACATGAAACATTAAAAATGAAAAATAGGGCCTTCATTTGAAGGTCATAAGACATTTCATAAATAAAAATGTCTACATTCAAAGCTACTTTGTAATTTTTGGCACCTCAAGCTCATTTTTTTTCTTATGGACCACAACTATGTTTGATCACCCTAAACCACTTAAATTGGTGTGGGAGATAATTGGCTCTAATGACTATGTGCATTAGAATTAGAATTTGATTGTCTTTGTTGCTCTTGGTCATGCATCAATTGGTGGTGAAGTGTAGAAATTTGAGTTTTCATATTTGTATGGCACAATTTGTTGCAAGGTGTGTGCCCTTGGTCTCCTTCTTTTGTGCAACACAATGCCCAGGTTTGTGACATGGCTTAACTGCCTCCCGTGGATTCATTAACTCTGGAAGTGGGTAAACCCACAAAAGTGGTTTACAATTCAAGTGAGGAAGGAAAAGTTGCAAAAAATGACCCCATGTAAAAAAAATTGGTTTTTGGGGTTCGAATGAACCCTTTGGTTTGAGCAAACCAAAAAAGGGTTTGAATGAACCTTGGTTCGAGCAAACCAATTAGATGCAAGGTCCCACCATTCCCACCAAAAAACATAAAGAAAACATTTTTTTGAAAGGGGGTTCAAATGAACCCTGGTTTGTGCGAACCCCTAGGGGTTCGCTCGAACCCCCCTAGTTCGCCCGAACCCCCCTTTTCCCACCTTCTCACCCTCTAGCACCAAAAAACTCTAGAATTTTGTGTTTTGAAGCTCAAGTTGAGGATGAAAATGGAGGAGACTTCACAGACCCAACTAGATGATGGTAGTCCTCAAAACAATCTATCTAATGAATATATTTTTAATATATTTTGGTTTTATTGTGTATTTTGTTTTTAGTTCTATTAAACATAGGTTTTTCACTGAAAATCAAGCTCTTTATTCTGCACATGTGGAAAAATAGCAGATTATCAAAAAAAATTTGAAAAATATGAGTGCACCAAATATTGAAGTCCTCGATCCAACAAAATAAAATTGAATTTCGATGGACATAAAAAAAGTTATGCATTATATGGTCCACCTATGTCTGAATTGTAATTGGTTTGACTTCAAAACTTGATTAAGGAAAAAATATTCAATAATACACTATCTAACCAATTGGAAGCACTAGATATTGTAGTTACAAATCTAAATTCTAAAAAATTAGAATTTTATCCTTTATGGAAAAAAAATTATGTGTCATACGGTGAGCGTCACTCCTTAAAAATGTTGTTTATTGAAAAAAACTACTTTTCGAAGGAGATGGAAAAACAAGTGCAATTTGATTCCAAAATTTTTGAAAAAAATATATTTAGAATCTACAGATAAAATGTGACAAATCACTAGTTTACATCATCTTCAAATTCTTCACGGTTTAGCTGCTATAGGTGCCCGAACGTAAAGATTTAGTTAGAAAAAAATATTTTAGTGTCCAGTTTGGCCAAAAATTGTAAACCAGTATTGTGGGATCATCCAAGTTGTATCGAGCATTAACAATCGATCTTTTGGTGCAACGACAACTATCTATGCAACAATTGGTATCAGAGCCTGGGTCACAAGTTCAAACCCCTTGCTTGCACTAGGGGGGTTGTTGCAAGTTGTGTGCCCTTGGTCTCCTTGTGTTGTGTGATGCAACGCTTGGGTTTGTGACATGGCTTAACTGCCTCTCATGGATTCATTAACTCTAGCGATTGTATCATGCATTAATAGGTTGATCTTTTGGTGCAATGCCAATCGTATGTGCAACACAATCTTCTTTGGAATTCCATTACGACATGTATTGAGCACAAAAATTCTAGTATCTCTTACTATCCACTAATATGTTGTGATGATTGGCATTATATATCCATTTATGACTATGCATGTATATGTACATATGTATATGTATATGAATATGTGTATGTGTATGTGTATGTGTATGTGTATGTGTATGTGTATGTGTGTGTATGCGTGTGTATGTGTGTGTCTATATGTATATATATACATATATACATGTATATGTATGTATGTATATATATACATATATGTATATGTATATGCATACGTATATGTATATATATGTACATATATGTACACATACATACATACATACATACATATGTATATTTGTATATGTACATATGTATATATTAAAAAATGTATATATATGTTCAAGGAGTACATGACATACCTATTTTAGCACTACATCACAAATTAACTTCTCCCTTAAACTTGGATGAATAGCATATGAAAGAAACATTAGATAGAAATATAACTTTGGGTGTTGCAAGAGTTGTTAAGCATCCAATTTTGAAAGCAACAAATGTGACAAGGTTGGTGAATTAAATCACTTAATGGTTGCTACAAATGAATTTGTTTATATTACCATCATTGATAATAATTAAAAAAAATTCTAATGGTTTCCCTTGCACCCACATCTATAGATGGAATAGTCTCTCTAATTCAATATCTAGCACTATGGGGTTTTCTTGTGTGAAGTTGACTAGAATGTTGGGAAGTGTGTTGATGATTCTATTTTAGGTATTGAATCCATCATCATTTATTTTTCCCACATAAGCAAAGTCTTTTGAGAATGGTACTCATGTTACAGTGATAATTGCTTTTGAATATATCACACCACTTAACCATCTTAGATAGTTTAGACTTGACTAGAGCATATGTATACTTTAGTATGGAGATCATTTCCCACTTTCTCTTCTACTTGAACCCCTTCAAAATTTTTTTGGCATAGTGATATAGGCTTAGATTTTATCATATTAACTTTAACGAGCTTCAATCTAGACTGAATAAATGGTTGTAGTCTACTACGATGTTTGAAGACTCAATATTGCTCTAACCTAAATGAGCCCAAACTTACATAAAGATCATGGAAGGTATTGGTGTAGGCTTTGATTGACTGGTCATGCCATCGTGTAGTTATGACCAATACATGTAGTGATCACGATAAAATCTTCAAGATACTATTCATCCTTAAAGGCTTCTAAGAAATATTTCTAGATAAGATCAAATTTTTCTCCTATCTAGTCTTCCTCCTAAAATGTGTGTTCTTTCCACCACTTATTGATGAACTTAAAGATAATTTTAATAATGTAATCCTTATATTTCATCACCAAAAAAGCCATTCATGGAAATATTATTGTAACTAATCTAACCAATTATCTACTACAATTATATTAATCTTTCCCTTAAACATAGGAATGTCTCTAAGGTTTACTTGAAACCTAGGGGCAACTCAATCATCGAAATATTTACCTAATGATAAATTCAATCGAACCATTTGTTCAAGGATGTCTATAAACTAGCTAAACAAAAAAAACATTCTTCCATGATCACTTTTATTCTTTTGTTCTTGATTATTGGATGTATTTCCTCTTGCATGTGTTTCTCCATTTTTTGAAACAACTCAATAGATAGTCTGATGGATCTTGAGGTATGATGTTGAGGCTTAGATATTCCAATCACATTCAATGGGCCATGCGAGAACAAGATGACCCACTAAATAATACGAGTAACCTAGGGCCTAGGTTGAAACATAGTGTACAACTCTCTAGATGAGAATCTAGATGAACTTATGTGCATGTGTGGAAACTTTGTGAGAAGGATAGGGCAAAGAGTGGGATATATAATTGAAATAGTAAATTGTTTTATTTACCTATTCATCCTATGCATGAAATAATCTTGAGAAAGATATGTGACTACTATGTTCTAACTTTATTGTTGTTATGTATCAATCTATTTGTTAAGCTAACATTATAAATATGTATATTGATTCCATGATATAGACTAGAGTCATTATGGAAGTTGATCCATTTCTATGGAAGTTGGATTATTCTTCATGTGTGACACATCATCTTTAAATGATTGAGTGATGTAACTAGTAGTTCATGATGTGCTAGTGAATTATCTACCACAATGTGAAGCTTAAAAGTGTCACCTAGGTTATCACAACAACTACAATGTATGTGAGCCTTGGGAATGTCATCTTGGATATTGTAGCAACTACAATGTTTTATGTCCAAACTATAATGCTTAGAACAATGCAATTATGAAAAGTGTGAATTAGCCTTTATAAGTTTGACCTAATAAAAAATTATTATCATGGCCTTAAAGTTGAGCAACTAAAGTTCTAAACAATATATTTGTGGAAGCCTAGGAATTGTATATTTCCCTATTGCATCTTTCCAATCAAATGGGCAATAAAAATTAGTTTTTGGTGAAAAAAAAAAAAAAGAGTTCTCCTAAGAGATTAGTTCCTCAAGCCATCACCTTTGTACAATTTGGTACAACTCATCTCATTATTTCAGTATTATTCCATTTGGTGAAAATGATACATAGGTTAAGATTAATGGTTCATCTCCCAAACTAGCCATCTTAGGTGTCTTTGTCTTGCTCTTACATCCTTTATGGCACTAGTAGCTTATGAGCTTAAAATTCATGTTGGTATATAAGAGCTTCTCTTTTCTTATGCATCATTAACCTTGATAGTGCTATATTATCAATACAAATATTTTCAATGGATAATCATAATCCCTTCAAGGGGAAGATAAACAAAGGTATTTGTATTGGTATTTAAAGAGTATACCTAAGTTAGTCCACATTGGTTGCACCTAGAGAGCCACTCTCTTAACAAATCTATCACTACCTAGTTTAGTGATTGACTTATCTCTTCTCTAAGGATATGCCAAATTCTATCTACCTTGCAACCTAAGGGTTTCTCTTTCACAATATAGAGTTTGCTCCCACTAGCTTCACATTGAGACATGCCACTATATTCTTCAAGAGCATCAAACTCTTTAGATATTCTCCTTGGAACTAAGAACTAAGGAACATTTTGTAATCAAATTCTCTCTCTATTATGAGACCAAAAGATATTTTTTCTCTTTAGAAATTCACTTGGTTCTTTCTAGACTCTCATGGTTTATAAGCACCAAAGATGTTTTCTCTCTTCTTAGGGGAAATGTTTGATTTTCCTCAATGACTTTCTTGAGGCATGTCTATTAGAGGGGTTCATACTAGATTAATTACTTCCTATTTCCAAAGCTCTCTCTTCAATAGAAAGAGGCCTCTTGGCCAACCTTTTCAAGTTCATATTGTAGATCTAGGAGGCATCACAAACCTAACGACTTCCACATATTCATGCCCTCACGCGCATTTATATAGCCTTCAATGTCATCAATGCTATCTAAGACCTTCAAGTCTCATCTTCAAATCATACTTTCCTTCATTACATTTGTCACTTATTATTTTGTATTTTCACAAAATATACTCTTACAATCTCTTTATCATCTCTACCTTATATATTTTTCAATCATATGAACCAATTTTAATCTTCTATAAATATTAATACATAAATTAATTAATATAATCTCAAAATTAAATAAGAACAAAAACAAAAAAATTCTAAAGAAAACTTGTGATTTGAATACAAAACCTTTCTTAATGTTTGTAATTTACAGACCATCTAATCACATCCAAAAACTATTTATTGTACTTTCAGTATAGATTTAAAACCAATAAACAGAATAACTACATCCACAAATTATTTATTGTACTTTCAGTATAGATTTAAAACCAATAAACAGAATAACTTTAATATGATAAACACAGTTATATATATCAAAACAGATTATAATGTTACAAAGAGATAAAATTACAAAATCAAGCATGGTAAAAACTTCAAGCTGAGAGCAAAGCTAAGACAGCCACTGCAGGTTAGAATTTGCAACTTGATCATGAGTCAGCAGCCATTGTTGCCTGTGAAGATCAATCTGCCCAGCAGTAGTCCCACCAGCTGTTCTCTCTCATAGCCATTGTTCAAGAGACTCTTATATTCATGATCCATTCTGGGTCTGTTTTAGATTTATTTGCTTCCAAAAATTACCAGGGAGGAACCCAAATGTAGGGAAAAGCACTTGGGTCATTCTCAAATCATTATATTTCCTTTACGTCCTCTAATCTGGAGGAAATTTTAATTACATAATTATTTTTATTCTGGCATGCATAGAATAAAGTGTTGCTCTTTTGAGACGAATGAATCCATTTCCATCAGTCTTGTCATTTTCAGGGAATGAATGAAACATTTTCCATTAACAAGTTGTTCTTTTTGGGGAATAAATCCATTTTCCATTGCTTTGAATGGATGGGAAATGAACTGCTTTCCACAAGCTTTTGGGAATGAAACAAATAACAAGTGCTCAAGTTGTTGGGTACCTCTGATTTTAATAGATGCTACAAAAATTGATTTAACATATGAAAAAACCATGGTCATCCACCCACTGTCATCTAGACATATAAAAGATTCTTGAAGGATTTCCACATATTTTATGGATTTTTTTCCTTAATGAAAATAACTGAACTATACAGATGTCTATATTTTTGTTTTTATAAAATCAATTTTATGAAGATATTATATTATATATTATTTATTTATAAGATTTTTCAATTTACATTTGACAATTAAATTATAAGATATGATTATATGTATAATAGAGGGGTTTGTAGCCTTTGGGGCATAGATCAGTTGGTTGAGCTGTTGAAAGACACATACAATTGATGAAGGTTCAAACCTTGACTAATCCAGTCAAACATATTGTGGGGTAGGCACTAGGAAATCACATGGCCTAGAGGGGATTAGACTCGCCTAGTAATAGAAACTTAAGAGAAGTCTGACCGATTGCAAGGATACCCCTTTGAGATATCAAAAAATAAAAAATAAAAAAAATAGAGGGGTTTATAATTCTATGAGATTTCAATTTAAAATTTCTAATGTTTATAGATCTTGTTTGTTGCTTTATGATAGAATATCACTTTCACTCATCTTTACACCTCCCTTGTGTCTTCTCATGGTTATGTTTGTAGACCTAGTAGGAAGCACTTGTGCTTGAATGAATAAGATTGAAAGGTCTACCATCAAATCAATCTTGTCTAAAGATCTTATAAATATATGTTGCTTTTGATGTGTGTCATTATTAGGTGCACATGTCTTTTCTCCTTGAATTTGGGTATCTCTTCACTATTTATTATTTATATCAAAACACAAACTTTACTTTCTCATCTAGACTTTTCACTATATTTTAACAAACTTTACTTTTCCATTTACTTTTACCATTTACCTACATGTTTTTCTAAAATTCTCTCTACCACATCAAATAGCTTTTTGGAAAAATTCTCTAAACTTTGTGAGGTTGTCTTTAATACTCAAGAAACCCTTTAAAATATTTTCAATCCCTTTTAGTGCCCATATTAACAACAATAGATAAAAATGGCATCAAGTTGAGTGTAGTTAAATAACACTTGCTCTAATAATATTAAATACGAGAATAAAAGATATATTTTTATGGTAATTTGATTTAATAATAAGAAAAAGGGAATGTTTAGCATAACTTTATTGAAAGGTAATAAGGAAAAAATTCCTACGGACAATAGAAACCTTCTATTTGTTTGTTTGAATTTAAGTATAAACCTTGCTTTGTATAAAATATTCAAAACTAAAATTTAGTAAAACATTCTCAATAGTTCATTCATGAATTTGATATTGCATACATGAATAAAATTATAAAATCCTACTCGTTTGCTCTCTCTCTCAACCCATTTATGAATTCAATATTGCATGGGTGAATAAAATTGCAAAGCACCCTCTACCCCCTATCCACCCCCTCCTACCCCCCGCCTCTCTCTCCCCATATTGAAATTGATTTACCATGAATGAGGAAAAGGTGATTGAGAAATCAACCAACCTAAATCACCCTTCTTACACAATTTCATGGACTAATGGTATGATCAAATCTAAAATGGATGATGTTATAAAAATGGATGTAAAATTGAGCTAATGTTAACCAATTTTCTATGCTCCTCCACCTTGCTCTTGCTAAAAAAAAGGTGGTGTATGTAGGTTGAGATATTTTTTCTAACAATTTTTTGGCTAGATTTTTAGCTCTATTGTTCTCAGGTGGAGTAATGCATGGAATTTATGTTTGTCTTATTTTCCTTTTCAAACAATAATATCAAGCATGTGCCTTCATATACCTCATCACTCTATAATCTTTAACATTTTTTTAGAGCTTTTATTTTTATTTATTAAATTATTTCCACTTTGATCTTCTTTCATACATACATAAATATACATATACATACATATATATACACACACATATATGTATATATGTATGTGTATGTATATATGTGTGTATACATACATATATGTAAATATATATAAATATGCATACATACATACATACATATGTATATATGTATGTATGCATATATGTGTATATAGATAGACACACATATATACTTAAAAAATTAAAGGAAGAATATTGGAAGCAGTAGAATAACTAGAGGGATTATAAGGAATAAGAGGGGAAATAATAATAAAAGGAATGAAAATAAAAGAAATAATAGAGGAAAGTGAAGGATTGCATGTAGATGACATAACATGAAAAAAATAATTTATGGAATGAAAGAAGCAAAAAATCGAACAATAGTAGTGGATGTTATTAGCATAAGAAAATATGAGGCTTACCTTGTGTACAAAGTGATAGAGACAGTAATGACTCTCATACCCTTTTATTGATATAAATATTTTTTTGTCTTCCAAGGCAAGACATGTATAGTTTTCTCTTAATCATTTTCTCATTGGTACCTTTGCAGTAAAGACCATTTAGTAAGGAGTGCTTCCTAATGCAAACAATGAGAACAATGAACATTATGTGTTCTCCATAGATGTGTTAGTTTTAAGATGCTTATGGTTCTATATGTAATTCCCTATTTAAATATCTTATGTCACATTAAAATGTGAGATTAATGAGAGAGTGTGTCAAAGGCCTTTTTATGCTTGAATAAATAGATGTAGTCATTTTGGCTATTGTATCTACTTGCTTCTTATTATGATTTATCAATTATTTTGGTGACTAGGGAAATTTTATAGGTAGTATGGATCAATAAAATTAAAAATCCATATAATTTTTATGGGAAAGGAAGTTAGCGAGATTGTACAATGAGTGCAAACAAATTTCTAAGTTGTGCAGTTGAGAGATCTCAAACATTCAAGATGTTATGAAACTTGTAAAATAAGATAATTATTATATTGATGATTATTCAAAAATATCATCAATTGGTTCTCCTTTTCTTGCATTCTAAGTTTTAACCTTTGACCTTCTTTCATCTTATTAGGATTGATCAAGCTCTCCATATCTTGCACCTAATTTATTCTTGTAATGTTTATCATGATAATTTGATGTCATGATGTTCTAGGATACCAAATACATGGTTAAACCAAGTTGTTGAGGTTCAATCTCATGGACACCTCTCACAACCATTATTATTTTTATGATGTATGTTTTTGTCTTATTAGGATTTATCAAGATCTTCATATCTTGCACACCTAATTTCTTCTTGTAATGTTTATCATGATAATTTGATGCCATCATGTTCTAGGATACCAAATATATGGTTAAACCAAGTTGTTGAGGTTCAATCTCATGAATGCCTTTCACAACCATTATTATTTTTATGATATATGTTGCAACATGAAATATGGCTCATCACTACATGTAACTAGGTAAACCCACAAAAGTGGTTTACAATTCCAATGAGGAAGGAAAAGTTGCAAAAAATGAACCCATGCAAAAATAAAATTGGTTTTCGCGGGTTCGAACGAACTTTTGGTTCAAGCGAACCCAAAGGGGGTTTGCTACAACCCCCTTTCAAGTGAACCCATTAAATTTTGGGTCCCACATTTCCTAGAAAAATAAGCAAAGAAAATGGTTGTGGAAAGGGGGTTCACTCAAACCTGCTTGGTTTGCTCGAACCCCCCTTTTCCCCCCTTCTCCCCCTCTGGCACCAAAAAACTCCAAAATTTTTCCCTTCAAAGCTCAAGTTGAGGATGAAAATGGAGGATACTTCATGTAATCTAACCGGATGATAGTGTCCTCTTTAATAACTCATCCACCACACAGCAATTTTAATATGTTTTTGTTTTTATTATGTATTTGTTTTTAGTTTGATTAAACATAGGTTTTTCACCAAAAATCAAGCTCTTTGTTCTACACATGTGGAAAAATAGCAGATTATAAAAAAAAATATTTAAAATATGAGTGCACTAGATATTGAAGTCCTTGATCCAACAAAAAAAAAAGAATTTTGATACATACAATTTTTTTTTATGTTGTATACGGTCTACCTATGTCTAAATTGTAATTGGTTTGACTTCAGAACTTGATTAAGGAAAAAATATTCAATAAAACACCGTGAAACCAATTGGAAGCACTAGATATCATAGTTACAAATCTAAATTCAAAAAAAATATAATTTAATCTTTCATGGAAAAAAAGTTATGTTGTATACGGTGAGCGTCACTCCTTAAAAATGGTGTTTATTGAAAAAAACTAGTTTTTAGAGGAGATGGAAAAAGAAGTGTAATCTGATTCCAAATTTTTTGAAAAAAATATATTTAAAATCTATAGACAAAATGTCACAAATCACTAGTTTGTATCATCTTCAAATTCCTCACGGTTTAGCCGCTATAGGTGCTCGAAAGTGAAAATTTAGTTAGAAAAAATTAGTTCATTGTCCAGTTTGGCCAAAAAATGTAAACCAGTATTGTGGGATCACCCAACCACATAATTATAATTATAAACAGGAACATAATAAACAAATAATGCAACAATGTATTTATCCATTGATTTCAAACACAAACACTATGGACCAATTATTTTTTAGAAGCAAACCATATAAAAAAAATTGACAACATTTGACAAATTTCTCTTCTCTAAGATTGACAAGTGACAACAACCCATTAGTTTGGGAAATCGTTTTATTCAAATTTTTTTTTATCTTAGCTTTAAACTTAGAAGAAAATTCATCAATCATCACAATAAGAAAATGTCATATTGCACATGAAACTCACATTTCTCTATATTAAATAATGGTAAACATGCATTGCTAAATATTTCCATTTGACTATTCATATCTTCTAAAAGTTATAAAACACATGTTCCTTATAAGTGAGTTAATGTGACTTCATCTTCCATAGTACTTAAATGGAACATGGGTAAGAACACAACCTAATGAGCCACTAATTAGCTAAAAAATTGTTTATATTAAGAGGGGTAAATGATTTTGATTTGGAGCTATGAATCAGTGAGGTCACAAACAGGGGACCTCATCCCCAATATAAATTCTCAACAACTCCCAAATGGGGTTTGAACCTTGATGGCAAGAATAACACCACAACAACTTCACCATCACACCATGCCACTATTGGAAAATTAGCTAAACAATTAACTACAAATCCTTAACATAATTTTTATTGTATACATGCATATAAATCACAAGCATATTAAATAATATAATAAGAAAGAATAACTGTAAAAATTATTAAATCAATGTATATGTTATATTTACATTGCATATATTTCCAAAAGCCAATAAATCAATTTTATTGCATGTGTTTACATATCTAATTTTAATTCCTTCAAAATGATAAGGAAACAAGAATAGTTAGCAATGCACATGCATACATCTAAATTACATTAGAAATATAAAAAAATAGTGCTCTATAACCACAATTACAAAACAAGATATATCAATCATGAATCAGAAATCTAAAAAAATAATTTGATATAGTTGACTCAATCTGGTTCTAATGGACCAACAATATATAAGAGTAGTATCCTAATTTGATATGGTAGATAAGGGAGAGGCTAGTGAAGATAAAAGAGAAAGAAAAGAAGGGATTAATTGTAAGGATCCCTTTTCCCTAAATATAGGTCAAGAGGAAGAGGATAGGTTTGGGAACATGTTCATGAAATAGTTAGAAGTTCAAGAAAATTTTGAACTCGATGGGCGATGAGGTTGATAAGGGAAGGGCGGTGTAGGACTCTAGGAATTTTTTTTTTAGGATATCAATATTTGTTGTTGTAGACGTCTAAATTTGGACACTTAATTTATCCAAATTCATCCCCTTTCGTCTTATTTTTGTTAATTAAGTAATACTGCTATTATTTAATTAATATCTTTAATTCTGCCAAATCCCTAAGGTATTTAATCAATAATACCTTATGATCTCTTTAATCCTCCTTCCATCAATTGAATTAAATAAATATTCCCTTCATGTCACATCCTCCATCATTTTTATCTTATCTTAATCCATCTTCTAATCCCATCATTAGGATGTGCACATGCCTAATCCTTGATTAGGATGTGTCACATCCTCCAACTTTTGCAAGTTGGCCTCTAATCTCTCTTAGCCACCTAACCCTCCTCTAATCCTTCATTACTCTTCCCCATGTGATCTTTGACTTGTCACATCAAGTCACATGTGAAATCTAACTCTCTCTAATCTTCATTAATTAGTCTAATCAAGTGCTTGCACAATCCTAATCACTTAATTGAGTCAACCCTATTAAATGCTTTTCTTTTTTGACAAGGCATCTCCATTCCCCATGTGAATTTTTAATTCACCTTTTAATCCCCCAATGCATTTAAAGAATTTTAAATTCCTTCCCTCTTCCCCATAAGGATATTTGAGGAATTTTTAATTCCTCACTTGTCCTCTCACCCACATGGGGACAAGTACCTCCTTTAGGAGGAGATCTTGTCCAATCCCAAGGTACTTTGTACCCCCCTCCATGTCATGTACCTGTCCTTCCACCTCATGTCCACTTCACCTTTTAGGGCTATATCACATGCCACATGTCAAGATGTGAGGGCTTGTGAATTCTCAACTCACCTTAGCCCTACATCTTGATATTTGGTGGCTCAATCTTGACCCTCCATTTCCCCTAGGAACTCTCAAAAATCCTATAAATACCCCCTCTTTTCTCTCATTTTGGGGAGATCATTTGTGCTAGCCAAACTCTTGCAGTTTTGTTTCTCAACCAACACTTAGCTATTTTCATGTTTCCAAGCATCATTTGCATCTCACATCTCACATCTTGTGCCATCCAAGGAGCATACATGTCGAAGATCGAAGGGCCAACCAAAGGATCTACTCAACGCAAGGTATAAGGTTCCATTTCGTTGCTT